>JAVQJS010098299.1:0-17753 GCA_036024795.1 Galaxias rostratus
TTAACCTGGGTTCGATCGAACCCCAGGGGTTCGGTGAGTCGGTCTCAGGGGTTCGGCGGAGGTCAAAATACACACACTGTGTGTGAGTCTTTTCTGTACAAAGGGTTCGGTGAAGGGTGTGAAGGGTTCGGTGAATGCGCTTATGAAACTTGCAGGGTTCAGTACCTCCGAAAAGGTTAAGAACCACTGGTCTAAAGCATTACTATACAAGCCCCGGTAGCAGACCTTGGCCCACACACAGGTCAACGAGCTCAGTGGCACCTCTGCTGTAAGAGTTTCCACCAGGTTGGATGGCCCCTCAGGTCTCAAAGTAATCCATCAATGCATAAAAGGACATAACCCATGGTTTGCCTTACCACCACACCACTGTTTATAAATAAACTGTGAACATGGGGTGATAAAAATTAACACGAATTAGCTAACAAGTAATGAAATATCACTATAATCACTGTCGCTAATTATGTTGAAACTGTGTCTATACAACAACAGGAAAAGAGCAAGGCGGCATAATTCATAAGCTGTTCAAATAAAAAAATATTTTCTCATCGTCTTAATATTTTCAATGTAATTTTAATTCATAGTATAGTTTGCTAAATTCACTCACCAATTGATACCAGTTTGATATGTTCCCTGTCAAGAAATTCCAGTGCCACAGAAACATTTTCCAGTTTCATCTGTCTAAAGTTGGGTCTGGTGTGATATTTTCTGTACATTTTCTTCTGGCTCAGGACCTCCAGGAGCCCAATAAGTTTAAGGCCGTCCCCAAAATCTCGCTGGAGGTCATTGATACTCTTGTTGACACATTTGAGGTGCTCATTACACCACCTTGTAAAGGTATTCTGCTGGATCTTTTTCCAAGGTGCATCCTCGGCCAGGTCTTTTTCCGTTGCTGGCATCTCGTCCTCCTCGTCTTCCCCAACGTCGGTGCCCTGGTAATACTGTGGTGCCTGGTCGTCGTTGTACGTGTAATTGCTCATCTTCGGTTCGTATTCCGTGTCTTTTTATACCTAAATGTAACCAATGTGTGAAATGATGTGCTTGGCAGCGCGAAAAGGTTTAGCAGGTCAACGTCAAGGCGTGCACTCGCTGTGAAGAGTTCCAAACCAGTCGTCGTTGGAGACCTTTGGGACGTACTCGTGAAGAAGTCACCTCTGTCAGCACAATGATCGGTTCAATGATCCGATCACAAAGTGTAAGACAGCTGGTCAGTCTTTTTTCAATTGGCAATCTCTTGACAAAAGTAGTCGCTCCCTCCTAATAAAGTACGCCGAGATTAATACAGGTTTTGTTTTTAATTATTCTCAGTTGCAGGTGAGCCGGGGTTGTTTTTCTCAATGTTTGGTTCCTTACTAAAGTGTGTTGCACTTGAATGGTGTAAGAGACAAGACAGAGGTTTATAAAGATCCCCTTGACACGTCACGCCCGCATTATAACCATGCCAATGATACAATCATAGACTATTTTTGAAATCCAAAAGGATAACAGCAAGCCTCAGGATTGGATCGCGCGGATGATGGGGCAAGGATTGACCGGACCCCCATTGAGAGCAACAGTTGTGACAGCGGGTAGTATTTTTAGTCGTGCCTATTTGGGTGGGGGAGGGGCCGTTACGTCTTGCTCAAAGATGTGTGTCATGGCTAGGGTCCGCAGGGTTTACACTTGAGTCATAAACAGCAAACTACGCATTATTTCAGATTGATTAAAATAAGGCTATCTATGTACCTTTGTGGTTTGGACATAATTTGTTTTACTTAGTTTAAATTATTCAGAAAGTAGTCCGAATGTGTTGTGCTAGGCCATGGCTGGGGATGAACATAAAGCTATGAGGTCATATGAAAGTAATAAACAAGCTATTAAGCCATGTCAGAATGTGACATTCACAGTCATTGCCACCTCTAAGGGAAATATGTATGCATGTTCTTTACGAACCCGTCACAAGGTCTACCTAAGGCATGCCACAATCAATCTGTGTTGAAGTTATCATCCTCAAAGTCCTGGATGTCAACTAAGTTGGAAGAAGGTATTTATTCCTTTCAAGTATAAAGCAGGGACAATGAAAAGACAAGCATCAGTAGTTGTAAAGGATTGAATGTGTCTGTTGTTTTGAGACAATGTAATGTAACATAAACTATTGTAAAATATCTTTTAAAACATGTTTCGCCTACTATACTCTAAAACTATGTAAATCCATGTAAACCAAATTTTTAAGTACATTTTGACTTTTTAATTTCAAAGTCAACACAATTTAAAGTTGTGCTTGCATGTTTGAGATTAATTGTGGAGACCCATGGTTGTGACTCAAGCAAGCAGCCATCATAATCATGATGGGTCATTGGAACCTGACTCCTCAACTACTATGCTTGATAGGTTAGCCAAAGGAAGACTAGAATAACCATGACACATCCAGAGGGGATGCTTTGGATCCACAGACTGATAGAATCAGTGTTCCCCCTGTTGATGTAGCATTCAGCACATTAGTTACCACCAACGGTCCAGTTTACAGTGCTTTGTTTAAGTGTCAGGTGTATTTAAAACATAGAAGTATGTAAAAAAAAAAGGTTTCCACCGAATTATTTAATTCAAAAAATGTATTACGTTATGATTTCCAATTCACTGAATATATATATAATGATTATAATAACTAATCTATAGAACAAAATGTGTTCATGCCATAAAAAGGTCAATTTACCCCTTTTCAGACATTTTTTATCATATTGAAATCAGGTTGTTTGTGTCCTTGAGAGAGATTAATAGTGTTCACCCTGTCCAGTAAGTCTACTTTTAGCCTCTGTTACATTCACCCTCGATGAACCATGAGTGTTTTAAACCAGAGACGGTAATGGGAGTTATATAGAAGTCTTTGTTAACATCCTTGGCACTCCAATCCTACTGGATCCATGTCAGAAAGATTATGGTGTTGCACTGCTGTAAAGGGTATTAATAGGCGTACAACTTGCATGTGAACTAATGCCCAGAGAGAGATCACTGAAAATGACAAATTACAATTCCATTAATGGGGTTCCTTGATGCTTAAGACAGTCTTCTTTTTCAAGAGGTCTCCCCCCCAAGAACAGAAAATAAATTATCTGGGGTGGATACATGTATTTTTCCAAATAATTTACAATATGAAAGAAAACACCAGGTAACAAAATAGCCACAACTTTATTGAAACAATGAACATAGGTTTGAAGACAAAAGCAAAGCAGCATTATGAGATCCACTGCATGGTATGTTGGAGTAAATTGTCGTTCATTGACACACAATAAGTGTAATTATACAATGAATGCACATGACACTCAGCATTTTTAATTAAAGTAATGTGTAAACATGCTATTGCAGTCACCAAAGAAGTTATTCACATTAAACATGTATTACCTTTGAAATGAACAACGTTCAATGCAGGGTAAAAGTTTGTCATTTTGTCATGTTAATTCTGTGTCAATGCCCGGAAATTTGCAACTTTTGTTATTATTATTTTCTTTTAAGACAGATTTGGCATTGCTAACAAAGACAGTTTCAGGACGGTAACCTAAAGGTAAAATATGCTGTATGTGGTAGTAGTGCTTACAATTGTCATGGCAAAATGTCACTTTAAATATATGTTTACACAGCACCTAATTGAGCTATCAAATATACACTACTCTCTTAAAATAGATTGATTTCTACAAAGCTATTACAAACGTTGGCAAGTTTACGAAATCTGACTATTTACAATTTGGCAGGATCAAACTTCAAACTTACAGTAACAAAATATTATTCTCCCATATTATAGCATGCAATCGAAATTCAAATTAATTCTTGACTGTGTCATCAAAGTACATAACATGTTAACAAACATTACATTCAAAGTCCTGCCTTGTATATTGTTCTAATTTGCCAGCCAACGGGAGCGCAATAATTCCACCTCAACACAAACATCTAGAACATAACCACTGAATGTCCTTGGCTTCCAATTCTGTGTGAGCTGCATCATCAATATAAATGGGATAAGACCATAAAAATGTCCAGCCCCAATCATCAAAACGATCACCAAAGAAAACTTAAATTGACAGTCTATACGTTTCCGAAACAATGCTTTCACCATTAATTGGGAAACACACAGCCAACACATGCTGTACCTGAGAGAACAGGCTCCTTTTCAACATTAGCCAAAGTGACTGTAAAATTGTTTAATTAGAAAATTAGGTTAGATATATGATGAATAATGACATAACATTAGTTTACTTGCAGATGCAGAACAACTAGCAACTAAAGGACAGCATTTCTTCAGTGATGATGGAAAGGTTGAGGAGAAGCAGTTAGTGTGTAGCAGGTTCCAATTTTTATAAGGGGACTACAGGAAGCTGTGTGGTCAAACAAGAATCAATTGTGCTCAAACTGACTTGGTGAAAGTTGAATGATAAGAGTGAATTCTGATTTTGGGAGTCAATTTTTTGAACCGAGGGAGAGGCTGTTTCAGTGATGAGCCCTGGCCTTGGAAAAAAGCCGTTAAATCAAGCACACTCTGTGAGCACTAGGCCCTTCCCTCTACTTGAAGTCATTGTTAAACTTAGACCTGATACACTACGCTGGGCTTGGCAAGTGCTTAGCAGAAGCATTCCCTGCATACTTTCACCCATTTTTGAAGCACACCAGACAGAAATTATTGGAAGGGGAATCCGTAAATTTAGGGGGGAAAAATGCAGTTTGTTGCTATTAAAACCGTATTTATCGATATTCAGTACTTTAATTGGCAACCTTTCAGTGCTTGTATTTTGGGGAAAATAATTCTGATTTAATTCTTACCATCCAAGATTTAGACAGACACACATTACAAGATAATTAATTAACAGGCCATAAATAACACTATTACTGTTTTGTAGAGGCTAAACTACAAAATAGCCTATTTACTATTACTTACATTTTCTTTTGTTTCATAACATCAAAATATACAGGAGGCAATGCTGTTAAGAGAGAATCACAAAGTACAACAAAATTAATAAATAAGGAACCTTTAAATACTTTTGGGAAAAAGACAGCCCTTATATATATATAGATAATTAGAATTATCAACAGGTCCCACCGTCTAATAACATACATGACACTAAGCAAGAATTAGATTAGGCCACAGCTTTGACACACATTTAGGGAAGTGGGCATCTCACTATTCGAATTACCAGTGAAGATCTACAAGGCCTTTCTCCCTGGCTGGTCATCCCCGTACCAGAACAGATAATTCCATTGAACTCATCTTCCTAACTGAGATCTTCTTCTCATTTTATCTTTCTTTAATAGAGTTTTTTATGTATACCCCTCTGCCCCTATTTAGAGGCATATGAGGCTATAAAATAGAATCTATTTATATTTCCAGTGCAGTCACAGGCCTGGCCGCATCAAATGGTGGGTGGTCTAAAGCGGTCCGTCTGTCCATCACGGAGTTGATACCACTCTGATTCAAAAGCGGGCAAGACCTCTCAATAAGCTCGCCATCATCAGAAGCACTGCGGCTGCTGCAGACACAGCAACAATGGGGCCCCAGTCTACCTCAATCCCCTGGGGGTGCAGACAGAGAATGTCAGGGAAAGGAACAGGTATCATAAAGTGCAGCTACAAAATATTATGTGTACAAAAACTGTACTACATATATTAAATATTCAGACCTTTGTACCTCATTAAATATGCGGTAAAGAATCTGAAAATGTATTTCCTATTAACAAAGAGCATTCTGTGAAACTGCTGACCGTCCCATGTCCACATTCCAAAAGTACTAGATTTGTTTATTTCTATTACTTCTGATGGGTCATTCTTCAGATCAATCTTTTCAAATTAAGACATTTAAAAAAATGAAAAAGAGCTAAAACCTCTCAATAAGAACAATGGTTCCTACTTCCATAGGCATCAAAGTTAACCTAGTGGTATACAGCAGAAGATGGAGGGGAATCCTCCTCGTACCTTGCTCTCTGGGACGCCAGCTCCGACAACCAGCACCAAACCACAGCCACAATTACAATCATTCCTATGAAGGGGATGGAGAGAACAGGGTGCTCAGACACACAGATGAAGCTCTGGGGAGGAAATTAAACAGAAACACAGAGGTGCATGGAAATGACGGTAATGAATGAATGAGGGAATGAAAAGAGCTAACAAACATATAAATAATAGAGTCAAGACACAAAAAAAATAGGCATTTTTAACCACCTAAAATGAGAACCATGGTAAAATAATGTGCTCATGGGGCAACAAGGGAGTGTTAGGGTTTGTTGGAGTGATACATTGTGATTGTTGTGTCAGTAACGGTCCAAGTGACATAAACTATTAGATTAAATTGTTTACAGTGTATATCATGTGAATGTATGTGTGATTGCAGATCAACGTGGTAAAACAATGAGGTAAAATAAAATGGCACTGGAGACAATGTTCCTAGCATTTGTTGGGTCTTTCAGTTCATTGTGATTTAGCTCTACAGTGGACACATACAAGAGTGAGCATGGACAAAGAGCACAGGGACAGAATCTAAGACAGGGACGGCAGACAGTTAAACACACAATGCAGAGAGCCATCCCAGTGTGAATAACTAACAACATGGAGGGTTACAGACCCCAAGGACAAAATACAATACATGTACTTTGATATGGACACACTCTGACCTGAAAGTAAAAACCTGTTTCTACAAATTGAGAATGCACATTACATAAATAGAATACATAAGGTGTAATACAAAGCTTGTGTTTATTTTTGGAAATCACATATTGTCGCGATGTGTTCACATTTCTGCCCTCACATAGCGATTAGCTTTTACTGAAGGAACTGCATTGATGAGCGCCAGCTAAAAAGTGATACAAACCTTTTTGAATAGCTTGACAGGAGATTTGAACCCCGTCTGCTATTTTGATTCATGTCACGATTTTAGTTTTTGGTATTAGTGTTCAGAGTAGTCAGAGCTAAAGTGGTTCACCGACTTAATTTAGCCATACAACTGTATGTACACCTTCCAAAAACATACACTGGCATTAAACCAGTACTGTCCCTAACGTTTTACATATTATCCTGTATGACACAAAAGCAGTGTGTGCGATGGTTTGATATGATTACCTGACCTATGACACTTGGGCACTGACACTATGACACAGGGGTGCCCTCTCACCTGCACCCCTTTTCCAGCCAGCTTCTCCAGCTCTGCCTTGCAGCGCTGCAACTCCTCCTCTAGCACTTCCCTCTCCCTCTGGCTGCTGTCGTACAGCACCTGCAGCTCCCTGAGCTCCGTCTTCAGACCGTCACACTGGACACAGTAAAGCCATGCAGTAAAGTCACACTGGATACAGTAAAGCCTTCTACTCAGTCTTCCATAAGTCACGGCACCCTTCTCACAAGGACAATTAGGCAAGTAAACATTTTTGTTTGGAAATTTCAAAAGGTAAAACCTTAGTGAAAATGGAGGATTGATTGATTGATTGATTGATTGATTGATTCATTCATTCATCCATTCATTTGTTCATTCATTCAGTCGTTCATTTATTCATTTATTCATTCATTCATATATTGACTAATTGACAAATCCTCTGACACTGAATATTGACTACATTAGGACATGCATGCCATAACATTACAGAGGAATAAAACCAGGCTATTTTATATAATAGCCTTGTATTACAGTCAGAGTACTGATTAGATTAACCAATTTTTGAAAAAGGTTAAAGGTTTGCGCAACTGGTATTGGCAGAGGTCAGTCAGGCAACAAAACACCCTACTGCACCTCTTTCTGAACGTGGGAAGCCTTCTCCTCAGCCTGCTTCAGCTGGTCCCTCAGCGAGAAGATCTCTCCAAAGCCTCCATTCCAGTTGCAGGGCGTCATGGGCCTGCCATCAAAGGAAATGTTCTTCTGGATGGAAGCGTCTACGAGGCGACAGTTGGTGTCCTCCATCTGGGCCATAGTCATGTAGCTCTCTGTCATGCACTCTGTGCCCATCTCTGTGTCCTGCCCCTCACTGTCTTCAGCTGGTTCCTCTTCCTTGAGTGACAGGTAGACACTGTTGTTGGAGCTGGGGGTGAAAGAAAGGTTTTATTAAATTAAAATGTTGACTATGTTGTGGGAATATGTTGACTCTGAAAAACAGGCCATTCCAACCAAATTGTCTCCCTCAAGTTTGTTTTTTACAACGTTTTAATTATCATCATTCCAACTACCAACCAATGCTTTCCCTAAACAAAACAATGAGGCAGTAGGTTGAGAGGTCCTTGTCTGACAGGTGGACTGAAGTTATGAGCAACGGGGCGGCCTCTGACCTGGTTCTTTGTCTCTGGAGCAGCTGCAGTTGATTGGATAGACGGAGGTTGTCCTCCTTCAGAGTCTGGTACTCCTCCCTTAGGCTCTGGCACTCCTCTCGCAGGGCCACAACTCCACCTGGACAAAAACATCTGGTCAAATACCAAGAACTGGTCACCTGCGAGAGGCTTCAAAGACTAATGGAGGGTGTGAAATAAATTGGCATTTTGCCAAAGACAAAAGATGTACATTCACACAAAGTAAAGTGTATTCATTCTAAAGATCAAAACATGTAGTCTGACATTAATGCACCTGCATTATGTAGGTTTTTTTAAGTATATTCCTGAGTTGGTTGACACCATGAATGATGATTTGAAGTAAATTTGCATTTATTCAGCCAAAGACAACATTTGCATTCATACAAAGCAAAGAGACCACACACCAGTGGTTTTTGACCTTGTTGGAGGCACTGAACCCCACAAGTTTCATACATGCATTCATCGAACCCTTCGTTCGGAAGTGTTTGTCTTGACCTCTGAGACTGACTAACCGAAACCCTTAGGTTCGGTACCGATACCGGATCAAACCCAGGTTAGGAACCACTGCCATACACCATATCAGTTTTATTTTGGTGCAACTTGTTTGTTTATTTTTTTACAGTCTATTCATATTTATGAGTTGGTTGAAACCTTATGGAAAAATAAATACTTTGAAACCTTTACTTTGACTCTAAGTTAACGTTGTAATGTTTGGCCCATATATTGTATTTCCTTTTTCTAACTGTTCAGTGACATAGGATTATGTTGGTATCGGAAACCTTCATGGCCACATCTGCATTCCGGTAAAGACAACTGAATGGTGTGGACAGCGGTTCTGTCTTCTGATTGAGTAGATATTGACCGTAAATTATCACTGACTGATTAAATCCTTGGCTGCAATTATCAAGTGGTGCCATCAAGATTTAGCACTCAAAACTTCACTGGTCGTTCAGTGTGTGAGTCCATTCTAGAAAAAAAAGGAACATAGTATGAGTTGTAGCACAAGTTTGGCCACAGCTTGCACCTAATCCCTAATCACGCATTTATTGCTATTCCTATTACATGTTAACTTTAGAAAATGCCCAGGAAAAAGTCCTACTGTTAAGGTCCTTTGTAATCTTAAGTTTAATTAGGTGGCTGGTTGGTGCATTGTTTTATCATCAAAAAAAAAAAAAAAAAGAAGCTAAATAATGTGGTGTTAGTCTATTATCCAGCTGTATATCCACATATATCTAAATCATCGGGCAATTTTATCAGCATGTTGTTAGACCAGGAGCGATTAAAGTTTAAGGGCATATTCATAGGAAAAGGGAAAATTGTAACAAATTAACACCTAAACAAAATAAAAGCAAGTTTCCAAACATTTCTTCACAATTCCCAACCCCACAGATACACAACTTTACTCAATAAATGCTATCATTAACTTAATCTAATATTTGCAATGCTCTTTAAGGATATTTAAAATGGCATGGAATTACTCACAGTTTAATGTATTTATTGTTATTGCCTGGTAAATTTAACTTACATAACAGTGGGCGAATAACTATTGATCTTTGTTTCGCTAGTAATTTAAGACGCATTACATAATGCACTTTTCACTATATTAATATTCAGGCATATTCATCACAATACCAACGACACATCTTGCAAGAGGAATATATGTAAGCAACCTAGGTCAGCTAGCGTTGGCTTGCGCAAAAGTTATTAACATCCCCAAAAACATGCGCAAACGTTTGTGAAGCACACCTGTTTATCCCACCACTAACCATGAACGTGCGTTAAAAAACATACACTCCCCTTCAAGGCAACACGATTTTGAATTCTTACCTTGTTTAAAAGAGACTTTTTGAACAACAGGCGAACTTCACTTTGGTAGCGAGACACCAAACACAGATGTTATCCCTATGTCATCATTATCCCTACGCTTTCCAGATCCTCATTTTTTTTCTTTTTTTCTCGAGCCTCAAAGCGCTGTACACATTTTGGTTGCCACTTAATTTTACACAATGAACCGACAGTTATCCGACAGTTAAACACGATACTTAGTCAGGATAATACCATGGTTGCTCACGCAACAAACAATGGACTTGCTCACACACACAGATTCCAGGTGAATAGGCAAAGAGTGGCCAGGGCTCTGGTTGGAGAATTGAGCATGTTTTTAATGGTGTGTGGGTGGGGGTTGTCGAACTCAAACACGGGGAGAACATGCAAACTCCACATCGAAGAGGGTCAGGTGGGGTTGGAACTCAGGACCTTTTAATGTGAGGCACCACTGCTAACCTCTGAGCCACTGTGCTGCCCCGTTGTATACACTACAAAAGACCAAAAAAAATTCAGATGCTCAAATCCATGGCCCTCATCTATGTAACGTTCTTAACCTTGGACTATGGCTGTATTGTAAGCCTCGGGAGCCAAGGGGACAACTTGTTCTCCTCAGTTCCACCCATGTCATTCCAATAGTGATGTCATGTATTTCATATAAGTGTGTGTCTGCCCTGTTTTGGAGCCTCTCTGGCCTTGCCTCCTTCCCCAACTGACATGATGATATGGTGACATCATGCGCCTGATTTCTGACACTCACTCCCTCACACACAAACACACACATCTTTTCTCTGAAGCTCAGATACAAAGAGCTTAGTTATTTATGCATTGGACTTCTTTTAATAAATCAGATTTATTTGTTTGACTGTGAACTGCTAAGCATTATGCAACAAGTAATAAGCGGTTGAGTGTTTCATATTTCCGTTGCATAATCTTATGAGAGCACAAAGACAGATAGCAGTGCTGGTAGGTCTCTGTCTGTGCCTCCTTGTGTCAATTACTGGACATTGTGAGGGGTTTCAGGCATGAGAAAAACAAAATCTGTACATTGTTATGAAAAAACTGAGAATATGATTCAGCCAGACCCTCTGAAATTATTATTACCTCTTTTCCTTAAGCAGTGTAGCAGTGTCACTGAGACCTTTTCCTGAGTGTGTTTTTTCAGGCGTTGGGGTTTTGTTTTTAGCTGTGCGTCAAGATTTATTTATATGTGATCAGTGTCTCTCCTCGCTTGTTTTCATAGCCCTTTCTCCTCCCTCTTTTTCATCAGCTCTTCACTGCTTTGTCTCCCCTCTCTCCACCCAACCCCATCCCTCTCTCTCTCTCTCTCTCTCTCTCTCTCTCTCTCTCTCTCTCCCCCCGACTTTCTCGGTCTCTCTCTATTACTGCCTTCTCTCCACTGTCCTGGTGACCTCTTTTGTTTCTTTCCTCTCACCCTCTCTCCTCTCCTCACTGCGACGTTGGCTCTTCATGCTGATCTCGGCACGCAGCGTGGTGATCTCCAACTCGTACTCCTGGCTCTCCTGACCCAGGCGTTGGCGTTCAGCCTGCAGGCGGCACAGCTCCTCCTGCAGAGAGGCAATGTCGTTCTCCCTCTCTGCCGCCGCCTCCTCGGCAGCCAGCTGGAGCATTTCCACCTCCTCCTGGGCAGCACGGAGCTCCTCTTGGGCCTCAATCAGCTCGCTTTCCTTTTCCTCCTCCAGGCTGTCCATCTCCTCCTGCACAGAGCGTAGTTGGTCTGGGGAGGGCAGAATTGAAGAGAGGGATTTGGCTTGACCCTTGATTATTTTGGGAAGCCTGTGTTTTTGGGAAAGCGTGTGTTTCTGTGTGTATTTGTGAGGATTCACATGTGTACAAGCGTTTTGACTGGTGTATGCCCATTGGACAAACACAATTTGAATGTGGACCTGATGCAAGCGCTTAAAAATTAATAAGCTCTGATGTCAATTGAGACAGAGATATGCTAATTAGGGTAGGTAGTTATGTAAATACATATTAATTACATTACATTAAACAATTTCGGGTGAAAGATGAATACTATCCTCGAGGGCCATATTTGACAACTCCCTTGGTCTTATTTGACAAATGAGTCTGATTATTTAACACTTGTTTGGTCAATTACATCACCGTGCAATAGTCATACATTCCTGTGCATGGCCCCTTAAATACACCTCAATCTTCATTAGAGCCCCAGTGGGACAACAGAACTCCACATGTGGATATGACGTGGAAGATGGATGAGCACATCATTAGTATGAGTTAATTGCGCTTCTATGGTAGTCTGACACTCAATGTTAGCCCTTGCTGTTTGGATCTGTAAAGAAAATCATCTTTTAATAGTTATAGTATATAAAGTAATAGTAACAATAGTAATAATAATACATTTAATGTATAAGCATCTTTCTAGACACTCAAGATCATTGAAAGTGTAGTAGTTTTGTCGGTTTCCCACAATCAACAATTTAATTTTTATAGTTTTTTGTGTGATTCTCACTGTATATCAGTGGCATTTTATTATACTAGATATTATCCTAAGTGCTTTAGTGGTACATTTTAGTTGTGGTCTCGGTTTTACGTGCTGTTTTGTTTGTGTGGTTTCCGTGTGTGTGTGTGTGCACGTGTGTGTGTGTGTGTGTGTGTGTGTGTGTGTGTGTGTGTGTGTGTGTGTGTGTGCTTGTGCGCACATGCTACCTTGCAGATTCTGTATTTGCCGTGTGAAGGCCTCAGCCTGGTGAGCGCTGGCCAGACGCTCATCCTCCAGTAGACCTAGGAGGAGACAGAAGGGCAGAAAAGAGAAGAAGAGATGGAAAACAACATAGAGTTTTGTCTTAGGACAATTCACATTTAGAAATAATAGTGAATTCTAAATATCAAAAAGAAAGACCACTCTTGTAATAAATCACAACGGAGAAAAGCATGATGTCAGATATCCTAATTCAAGCAACAACATGTATAGTTATTCTTTTGTGCAATACTAATTAAAAAAAGCCAAATTTGCCGACCTTTTTCACTTTTTTAGTGTGGGCTCTTTTTCAATTCAATATGCAGAGGAGTTTGGAAATTCCTTTTCTCATTTGTGCACGGCTTCTCTAGATAAAGTCTGTTAGCTAAGTGTGACATGAAAAGAAAATGCCGACATAAAGAGAAAATGGAAGGCTTCATTTGTTTTACATTCATATGAAGGAACACTGCCAAATAGTTGTACATTCTTATAACAAAAACCTTTATCATAGCACTAACGTGTCCAGCTGTTATTTACCATACTGAGTTATCATTTAAATTATTTAATCATTCATCACTCATATAAAATCTACCTTGCTCCCAAAAATTCATTCCTAACAGATTACTCAATGCTAATTTTTGCAATTCGCAATGTCACATTGTTTCTACAATCAATAGCTCTCTCAGTATTGGAGTAGGTCAATCTTATTTTAGAGTGGCGTTCCATCCTCCTCTAAAAAAGTATAGTGTGATTCCACCTGTATAAAACAATTACAGACCTATTTTCTTACTTCCCTTTTTTATAAAGTTTTGGAAAAAGTTGTTCATCATCAGCCAACTTCTTGAGAAGAGATTACTTTTTGGAAAGATTCCAATCCAGCTACAACTAATTTTACAGCAGTGACATTGTTTTGCTTCAAGTCTCAAATTACTGTATTTTGGCAGCTGATGCTGGCCATTGCTGCTTTTCAGCCTTTTTTGCCTCCACTTTATTCCTTTTTTCTTGTAAATCTTATTTCTGATCTGCGGCCTTGGGTAATCTGGTACCAGGTACACTTCTGATCCCCCTATGCTTGAACATGGTGCTCGATGAAATACAGTCCATGCACAGAAGTCCAACAACAAAGCAACACTCTGGTTCAGATTGGGCAGGCCATTCCTCCCAATCACCTCTTTCCAATTTTCTCAATCCTCACCCACATGGGTGTTAAAATCCCCCAGAGGAACTATAGAATTACTAGATCGTACTCTTTCCAGCACCCCACGTGACTCCAAAATGGCTGGATACTCTGAACGTTCATCTTCTTTCAACTGATCACCACCTGGTGGTGAGTTAGATCAGATTGCAGGGGAGGCTGCTGGACGGACCTGACATACCAAAACGTGTAGTGAGGGTGAATTGGGAACGTCTGGTTAAGGACTCTGTCTTGGAGGGCTTCAACTACCACCACCGGAAAAACTTCTTGTGCATCCCGGGGCAGCTTAGGATCATTGATTCCGAGTGGACCATGTTCGAAACCTCCATTGTGGAAGGCTGCTAGAAGTGTGGTCAGAAAGATTTCGGAGCCTGTCATGGCAGCCATCAAAGAACCCGCTGTTGGACACAAGCGATGAAGGAAGCCGTCAGACTGAAGAAAGAGGCCTTTCAGGGTTTCTTGGCCCAGGGGTCTCCTGAAGCAGCAGACAGGTACCGGGTGGCCTGAAGGACAGTTGCTCCGGTAGTCAAAGAAGTAAAAACCCGGGTGTGGGTGGAGTTTGGCGAGGCTATGGAAAGGGACTTTGGAAAGGATTGGCCCATGCTCTGTTGAGCAGGGTAGGAGAATTGCCAACTCGGACAGGGGATATTGTCGGGTGGTGGAAGGAACTTCTTAGGTAGACCGGGTGGTGGTTTACATTTTAAAAAAGGGAGACCGGAGGGTGTGTCCAATTATTAAGGTATCAAACTTCTTAGCCAACCAGCAGATTCCGTCCTGGTTGTGGAACAGTGGACCAACTTTTTACCCTTATGAGGCTATTTGGAGGGACACGGGAGTTTGCCCATCCAGTCTACACCTGTTTTGTGGACTTTGAGACTGCCTATGACCATGTCCCCTGCAAAGTCCTGTGGGGGGTACAGTGTGAGTATGGGAGACAAGGCCATTGCTACGAGCCATTTGGTCCCTATGTAACCGAAGTGATAGTTGTGCCCGTATACTCAGCACAAAGACAAAGACATTTTCAGTGGGTGTTGGACTCTGGACAGAGCTGCCTCTTGTCAGTGGTTCTGTTTGTAATTTTCATGGATAGAATCTCATGGCATAGCCGAGAGAGGGGGTGTGTCCAGTTTGGGGATCTCAGAATTCCCTCTCTGCTTTTTGCAGATGATGTGGTTCTGTTGGCTTCTTCAGACTGTGATCGTCAGTATGCACTGAAGCGGTTTGCAGCTGAGTGTGAAGTGCTCGGGATGAGAGTCTGCACCTCCAAGTCTGAGGCAAGTGAGTTCAAGTATCTCTTGTTCTTGTTCACGAGTGAGGGAAAAATGGAGCGTGAGATTGACAAGCAGATTGGTGCAGCATCAGCAGTGGTGTGGGTATTATACCACACCGTTGTGGTGGAGAAGGAGCTGAATGGAAAGGCGAAACTTGCAATTTACTAGTCGGTCTACGTTCCAACCCTAACCTATGGTCATGAACTTTGGGATATGACCAAAAGAATAAGATTGCAAGTACATTCGGCTAAAATGCATTTACTCCGTAGGATGACTGGGCTCAGTCATCTGGAGGGAGTTTGGAGCCGCTGCTCTTTCGAGTTGAAAGGAGCCAGATGAGGTGGTACGGGCATCTGATTATGATACCTCCTAGGCGCCTCCCATTGGAGGTTCCCGAGACACGCCCTAATGGTAGGAGACCCCAGGGTAGACCCAGAGCATGCTGGCAAGATTATGTATCTTGTTTGGCCTGGGAATGCCTCGGGATCCTTCACGAGGATCTGGAAAGGGGATAGGGACACCTGGAATACCCTACTGTACTTGGTGGCTCCGCGACGGAATAAGCGGTGGATGGACAGATGAATCGTAGTTCTTTTATTTGTAGTCTCTGTGTGACTTACCTCTATTCTGTTCCAGCATGTGACGGCATTTACTTGTTTTGCATACACAATGCACTTTATAACATTGGTTACAACTTAATTGAGGTCATACAGGAGGTAACTGTTATATCTCATATAGCACAAAATAACGTTATTTTAGTCTTCTGTTTTTCTATTAAGTGAACTACACTAACACAATATGTATGTCACAGCCTTATAAAACTTTTCAGCCTAACAACCATATATTTTACAGTGCAGTTGGAACTTAACTGAACTGATCTCATATGACTGCTCATCTTTAATGGCTGCATGTACAGTTTGAGCCGAAGTGTGGGCTAACAAAGTATTGGCATACGTCTGCACTGCACTGGGAAAAGACGACAGCAGTGGGAGTGGCCCTGTGGTGATGTCATAATGTGGCTTACGCCACCTGCTCTGGAAGGTTCCCTGTGGCATGCTGAAACAGCTGACTGTTGAATGCCTGCACCGTGCCAGACAAACAACTGAGCTCACCATGCTCGGTTTAAACAGCATGACACATCCACTCACACACAGACAATTTCAGAAATTAACATCAACAAACTTATTGAAAATTCTCTTTCACTCACACTGTGCCCCCAGTATGGAGGGGTGACAGAACACTCATAATTTCGAAGATGCTCTTGTCACACATAAACACTGCCGTGCGCTTGCTATGTGTAGTGGAGTGGTCACCAAGCAGTGTGACTGGAAGCAGCGCAGACACAGCAGCTGAGGACATTAAGTGGAGACGAGATGGGATTTAGTAATGTGTCGAAAGTGTGGATGTGACTGGTCTATGTGGTTGTTAATGTGATTGGTCCTGGGGGACTGTGCTTTTGGATCAGTGTCATGGTTTACAATAATGTTGCAAAGTTTTTGTTTGGAGGGTTCAGTGATAAGACAGTGGTGAACGACAGGTGTTCTTCTGACCTTGCAGCTCATGGAAGGTCTCCTGGTGTTTGTTGGAGATCTCCCTGGTCTTGTCCAGCTCCAGAAGCAGCTCGAGGACCTGGGACCTGAGCTCGTCCAGCTCCTGCTCTTCCGTGAGCGTCTCCTGCTCTTGTCCTCCCTTCTCCTCTCCTTTCTTCTCTTCAGCAATTAACTTTCTCTCCTCCTCCTCCTCTTCCCGTGCCCGATCTTGATCCATCTCCTCCTTCTCATTGTTCTCCTGGAGGACGCCTCGCTCTTTAGCGGTGATCTCGTTGTCCATGGAAATGCTGTCTTCCTTCAAATCACACGGTTCATCTGGGGGAGAATAAATGAAAGGTAGATCAAGGGAGGGAGGAGAAAGGAAGAACGACAGGTGACATTGGCTTAGAGGAAGCTCTGTTTACACATTCTGTCAGTCTTGGAGCGCCATCTAGAGATCGAAGTGGGCTGTGATCCAACACAGATTATGTGCAGCTTCACACCCTAGAATACAGGATATATGTTCACAAGGAGAGGGCTCACAGACAGCCCACTAAGGAGCCATAACATTTACTTAGGGAAACACCCCATGTCCACACAGGTGGGAGACAGAATGACGAATAACACAAGTATGCATCTACATTTCCTGAGCAGGGTGTTCGTAGATGTACATACAAAGTCATATTGGAGCAGATACAAACATGCTTGTGTCAACATTGCAGAATACATTCCAGATACAAGTCTCACATTTTGTCAATGTTGATGTGGATGAAGTGAAATGCAACTGTTGGCAATTTTCTACCACGCTTCTAAAGGACCCTTCCCAGACCAATACTCCACAAATGAAGATGTGTGTGTGTGTGTGTGTGTGTGTGTGTGTGTGTGTGTGTGTGTGTGTGTGTGTGTGTGTGTGTGTGGGTGTGTGAGTGTGT
>JAVQJS010098301.1:0-10997 GCA_036024795.1 Galaxias rostratus
CTCTCACCTTTCGATCTCGGTCTCTCTCTCTCTCTCTCGCTCTCTCTCTCTCTCTCTCTCTCTCTCTCTCTCTCTCTCTCTCTCTCACACACACACACACACACAACAGTAAATCTGACAGTCCATCCATCACGTCTCCCTCACATCTGGGTACGGCCCACCAATGTGCCTGCAGCCATGAAAAGGGTTGAGCTGAGCTGCACAGCTGCAAAGTCCCATTACCAACGCGTTGCCCGTCGCTTCTCTTTAGTCTTTCTTCTTTTCCTTTTGCGCGGGGCCTGCTGTAGGCTTCGTGGCTCGTCGGTGCCTTTGTGCTGTGTGGGCCAGGAGTGGCCAAGCTGAGGCGCGCCCCTCTGGAAGTGAATTGTGTGTTTCTGCACCGTCAGCACGAAGCAGGGCCTGCTGTTGAACCAACGTGTCACAACTCTCCCTTCTGATTACCCTGGAGATATTAGGACAGGCAGGTGTTCCTGGGAACTGAGAGACCTGTTTGTGTGGGTGTTTTTGTTTGGTGCAGTTATTTTGGGTCTTCAGTGTTTTCACGTGATACAGTTCCGCGTGTAAGTTTGACGCGTCTATATCCTGAACAAGGTGTGTTGCAAAATCGCCTGTGCATGTGTGAGCTGGCCGTGCTTGGTAATGCTGTGGGATCCTGCCAGTGTTGCACTGCTTATGTATGTTACAACACAGCTATGATTGACGACAGGAATAGATTTATGAGGACATTTTGCACAGGCCTGCATCTTAAGGCAAAGCATCAAGCCTACTGTAGCTGTTTATCTAGTCGCCACTGGAGTGTTCCAGGGAACAAACTTGTTTTCATTTGTTGAAACGCAACGATTCTTGATAGGGATGATGTTGACTCGTCAACATTGTGTGGAAATAGCCAACCATTCAATCGTTTCCACCCAAATGTTAAAACCTCAGCTGGGTGTGGTCCAGTCGAGTTGCAGGAGCTGTTGAATCAGCGTTGGCTGCTTGTCCACATGATGTCATCGCCTGAAGCTACGGGCCTCCAACAGGAAGAGGCCAGCAAACAGTCAAGGTCGTCCACCCCGTCAGGCAAACGGTCGTCACACCGGCGACTGTTTGTGTTCCCTGAATATCCATGGTTTCCTGACATGAAAAAGTCGAGCAGCCACAAAGATTAAACAATCATGGCCTCCTCGGATGCGCCTCTGTCGTTCCTCTCCCGCCCACCACATGGTTCCACTGCCACATAGCGGCTCAGCCTGTGAGTGTCAACACCTGGCTCTCGCTAGACCTTCCCATTGAGACAGCTCTGTTCTGACTCCAAAACGCTGACGTGGACTGCCTTCGGTCATGTGGACGACGGACGTCAACAATGTCAGTGAGGATGATGAGAACGACATGGCTCTTTCTACTACTGAGAACGACGTGAGCGAGAGGGCCTCAACACCCCCACGGCCACCCCAGCCCTCCCCCTCCTCCGTGATCAAGTTATGCAGGGAAGTGTGGGATTACTCTCTGAAGAGCAACACGAGCCCCCTGACTTCCTGCTCGCTGATGAGGTCACCGGTCTCCGGGGGAGGGTCTGTGAAATGCTTGCTGAATAACAGCCCAGTGATGGCAGGGTGGGGGGTTGCAGAGAAGGACGGAGGAGGAAGAGAGGGACATATAACAGCCCAGGACTTGGGGGGTAAAGTACTATGGAGGGGGCTGAATTACTTGCAGTTTTGAAGTGGGGGTGGGGCTGAGAGTTGGAGGACCATCCAGTGGCTGCTTATACAGTGTGCCTCAGGCTCCAGGCCCAGCACAGCGTGTGTGCACGTTATAGAGAGGGCTCTGGCACAGGGGGGGTGTGGGGGATGTGAAAAACAGCACAGCCAGGAAAATATCACAAAACGGCAGAGAGAGTGTGTGGGCGGCTCCAAAGTTGGCCGTGAAAACGCTCTGCTTTTCATTTGTTGGGTTAAGTGACCGCTTTGTGACTTGGTCTTTGCCCCTGAACCCTGCTGATCTGTGGGCCGAGATAAGGATCAGGCCCCAGAATGCTCGGCTTCACCCCGGGGGCCCCCTTCTCCTTTATGGCTGACAACGTAAGCCCTGCAACAAACCAGATATTGTCTGTTGCCTTTACGGCCAACGTGGTCTCTCCATGAACGTCGGCGTCAGCTAAACGGCTGTATAAAGTGGCCTGTGTAACCTGTTGCGTCACGTGCTGCTCCCTAGCCGTCAGCTGAGCCACCGGCTGATCTAAGTGTGCCGCTGATTACAGGGGGAGGTTGGAGAAGGGGGGGGGGCTGCTCTGTGTCTCTGTGAAGGTCAGGAAAACAGTCAGCCTGCTGGGAGGCAGCTGATTTCAGTCCCCCTGGCCCACGCCGTCCCAGCCGAGGCAGCTGGGCCGCTGGGTCGCTGGGCTGAGGGCCTGATGGAGAGGGCAGCACCTGGTGTAGAGTGCCTAAGGCAGCACCAGGCCTAGGTGGGGGTGAGGGAGTGTCCAGCCAGAGCTCTCCCACAGACAAAGCCATCTTGTTGTAGACCAGGCCCAGATGGAAGTGTTCTGTTGCCAAGTCGTTGGGTCTCTACATCCTGCACCCCCCCCCCCCCCCCCTCCCCCAGTGAAAGACCCAGTATCCCAATGAGTCGTCTGAACAAAGACTCCCACAGAGCATGCTCACTCACACTTCCCATCCTATGTATATTGACCGCGTCCCCCCGGTGCGTATCTCCACTCCTCTCATCTCCTATTTTCAAACCTTCCAGCGATTATGTCTCACTTTACAAGGCGTTCTCAAAAAACAAAACATCTGCATTCGTACCCTGACTCACAAAATAACAACGTAATTAAACCATGGGGCACGGAAATGCACGCACACATGCACGCACACACACACGCACACACACACACACACACACATGCGCACACACACACACGCACACACACACACATACACGCACACACAATACTCCTTGGCGCTCCCCCCCTGTCTCACCCTTGGGCAGCACTAGCATAATGCCTTCCAGATGCTGTATTCTCCACCCTTGGAAGTGCCCCCCTCTCTGACCGTTAATGGTGCTCAGGAGGCCTGGGAAGAGGGGGAAGGGGTCACCAGGCCGTTCAAGCCCCTACTGAGTTGACAAAATGGACCTTCCACCCTTTCCCTTTAACAAGGTAATTGCTGATCTGTCTTGCCTTTGGCCCGATCAGCAGGCTATTAAGTGGGTGTCCGTATGCGGAATGAAGGTTCAGATTCAAATATTGCTCGCCTTGATCTGTGGATAAAGAAGGTGAGCTTCTTCATGCGTCAAATCAGGCATTGGCAGCTGTCCTCTGGCCAGATGGGTTGTGGCGCTGCTAACTATTAGGTTTCAATGGTCTCCAAAACCTAACGATGGGCCTTTGGGTATCTGGTGTCTGCAGTGTAATTGCTCACCCCTCCCCCCGGGCCCAGACCCTATGTACTGTACCTTCCAGTCTCGGGACATCATCATGCACTGTAGCAAATCAATGAGCTGTCTCCAGAGCCAGCTTATCTTACCGTCTCCCCTCCTTGACCCCTAGCACGTTAGCCTGTGTTCCGGTCGAAGATATGTCTCCAATACAAGGTTACAAGCTGGGACCTAATCATCTGTGAGAAGCGGTACCATTAGTCCCTCTGTTCTCCTCTGTGTAGCCACCGGGGCCCCAGGGGACATAGGAGAGGGCAGAGCTTTACCATGCTAATCCTCACTTTGGAACCAGCACGGGGGCTCCAGCAGCAGTCAGGCTCTCCTTATCATTTATTCATGATGTTTTGCTAGACAACCTTGAGGTGGTCGGCGAGTGAAATATTAATACGGGTTCCACTGAACTACTTGTAGGGTTGGAAGTGGCATAAACTGAGGAAAAACAGGAGCTATTGGTTAAAGAATAATGGAAACCAAGCAGAAAAGCAAAAAAAAAAAAAAAAAATGCACCGCGGTACAGGGACACTGAGCCAGACATCACAATTACGTCCTGGCAAGCTAGCGCGTCCGCCGGGTCTAGGAGGTATAAGCGCGGTCGTGGCCCCCGAGACCCTGAGCCCCAGCCCCAGACCCCTACCAGGGGGAAAAAGGAAAAAGCTCCAGGCTGAGTAACTCTGTGAGAATGTGTCCATCTGCAGTGCAGCCTGGAGAGGGCCCAAAACAAACAGGCTAAAATTAAACCACAGCAAGACGGCCAATCTCTATGTTTAAAGGACGTACAAACAGAGTATTACCACGTAACCTTCCCTAAAGTCCTGAAGCATTGTAAATGCTGTGGTTTATCTAACCGCAACACAACCAATAGTTTTGCTTTTGTGCTGTTGGCTGGTGAACCACAGGTTGCACTATACTCGAGAGTTGGCAAAAGTACAATAAAATCAAACAATTTTACAATAATAACATTTTTCTACTAAAGATAGCGGTATGTTTTAAACCGTTTTATGTTCAAATTTCAGATATGTATATGTATACTATCAATTGCATGTATATAAATTATATCAGAATATCAGCTTTTCAACTATTTTTCCTGAGGGGCCATCGTTGTAGTTAACATAATGGCCCATGTCTTTGTTTGTTAGTTCAGCTATGTATTTGGTGTAAAGAATGAGAATCCGTTTTTTTGCTCACGGTTCGGATTAGAGTGAGTGGAGGCCTCTGCCCAGATGTGATCCATTCCCAATCCTTCAAATGATAATGGGTAACTCAAAGTAAATGTGAGAAACAGAAATCCCAAATGGGAAATTAGTCTGCGTTGACCCCGCTTGATTGTGATATCCCACGCGCTTTCCTTACATACGTGACTTCGGACTTGCTGTTGTAACCACCTTTGAGGTTTTATTATATACTATACGGATGGTGGTACCAAACCCCCCAACTCCTCTCTCTTTCTCTCTCTCTCTCTCTCTCTCTCTCTCTCTCTCTCTCCACACTGCAATGCCTTACAGAGGGTAGAGAGAGAGAAGAAAAGGGAGAAAGAGATCTGACATAAAATATGAACAGACAGAACTAATTTTGTCAAAGAGATAGACTGCCATGCGACGTATCGTTAGACTGCCATCTAGTGACCGTTCATCGATGGTTGTAAGTGCAGCACCTCCGTCAGTCTGTGGCTGAGAAATGTAAAACGTGTGGGGGAGCCAGAGATCACCAAGAGCTATGTTGCAGAAGCAGAAACAATTGTAATCATTGGAACTTGATACAAAACATTCCAACCAGTATGTTCCCTGGCGTAAATGATAAGGCCGTTATAAGGCCCTGGTTGTGGGAAGGGGCGTGCTGGGAAGTAACACAATAGCATTGTGCCGGCCTTCATAATGTTGCACTGGAAAGATTTGGTGAGTTTATGTGTGCTTTACGTGTGTGTGTGTAAGAATGAAAAGGTGAATAGGAGTTGTGGGGGTTGTTGTCCCCACGTGTCATCCCTGTGAAAGACTGGCGGCCTGTCCAGGGTGTGCCCCGCGATATAGCTAATGGATGTTTTTACATTTTTTGACTTGTCTGGAAAACATATTTACAGTTTATTATCTTCCGGATCATTGCACGCTACACAATACCATAGCACAGCAAACAGGATCCACCCTGAAATCCATCCTCCAAATCCCCCTTTTCCTCAAGTACATTTTTCTGTATCACTTCATGTTAAGGTCGGACATGTAGCTGACCATTTGCTCTATAGCAGGTCAAGGTTATTTTTGAGGGTAGTAATACATTGGGTTGATGAAAAGTGGATTAAACATTGTCACAGTTCACCTCGTTAGAAATGTTATTTCTTATGACATTCCTTCAAGCACTTCTTGAGGCGCTGACCAAATCAGAGTTGCAGTGTGTATTGTAAAGCACATTAGAGGCCTCCCTATGTGGGAGAGGGCAGGTCGTCCTGTAGAGACACACTCCTGTGACTCAGCTGCAAAGCTATGGCGAAACCCCTTGTCTCTGAAAACCATGTGGTTCCCGTAAAGGCAGCGCTGCTCTTTGTCCCAGCAGTCCAGTACCCTAGACAGCCATCCCCACCCCTCCCTCTTTTCCAACTGCGAAACCACTGCAGATCAGTGGCCAGATTTCAAGAAAAAACAGACCAGATAGAGTTTGGAGAGGAAATCGGGGGGATGGGCGGGAGATTGGGAGTGAAGGAGAACAAAGGGGTAAAGAGAGGAGTGGGGATAGAGGCTGATACCTAAAGGCTTACCTCATGCTGGCCGGCCTAGCATCTAGTTAGACAGCCAAATCCATGTGATGGATGGATAGAGCACAGCATTGATCACTTCATCGTGTGTTTGACATGGTTCCACACTTCCATATGGAAACAGAGTGAAAGTTAAATGAACGTGTTTTACACCATGTCAACTTAGACAAAGTTAAAGACATGATCTGATCCAAATGTATTGAGAAATTGTATCTGTTGCTGCCTACATTTTTGCTGATGTTTTTTTGAGCAGATGGGCTGATGCAGTTGTCTTTAGGAGCTGTTTTATAGTGTGCCCACCCTCTTAATATTTTCATGTCATGATGGCGGTGGCAAACATCATTGGGTATGTAGAAACCTTCGGTTCGAAAAGTTTAATATTGAAAATGAATGAAGCTCTGGGTTAGAGCAAGAGACAGTTCATGAACAACGTCAAAAGCGCCATCAGATAAGTGACCAGACTATCAGCACACGCTGTGACACTAGGTCATTTATCACAAAACATTTCCGTTAGTGCCTGTTACATTTTTCTTTAGGCTGTGATTTGCGAGGCACTCTTCCTGGCTAAAATGGTGGTGGTTCATCAAGTCCCTACAATATCCTTTTAAATGAGACATTTCCTGTTTCTTATTTGGTTTCTGCCTGTGCTTTCCGTTGTGTTCCTATGATGTTGTCCATTACAAGCTGTGGAAACTTAAAAAAAATTTGGTTAATCGAAAGAAAACCTACAACAACAAACACCAAGAAATTAACAACTCAAATAAAGCATTGTCTTGTTTTAATACTTATATTTTCAGTAGTTTTATTAGATTATTTACCACTTTGTTTGTTTATTTAAAGTGGGGTTTGTGTTGAACATTGGAAACATATACTGCAATTACGATGCTGAAGAAAAATCTTTATGTCTGCTGGACAATGTGAACAATGAAGTGTCAAATATAATTGAACAGCCACATCTTACAAATACACGAGTAATCCCAAGATAATGTTCAAGGAATCAAATGTTCAGCAACAAGACAAAAAACGAAGTAGAATAAATATACATGTGTCATTTAAATAAAGGAAACGAAGCTATGGGCAGCTGGAATCTGAATCTCCCAAAAGAACAGAGCAAGGCGTCATATGTAAGCAGAGGCAGACGCGTTCCCGATTAGATAGGAACAAGGAGGAGTGATGAAAGCATGGTTGGGCGACATGGATACACAAGCTCTTAAGGAGTGTATTGTTGTCCACGGCAGAACAATTGTTTCACTGTTGGTAGATTATACAATGTTAGTGTTTATGCCGGGCGACGACAACTGGGGTCATGTTTCAGAGCTGAGAGTGGTCAGACGGTTAGAATAGAGACAACAGCTATGTACTTAAGGTCCATAACGCCATTCAGTTGTTATTACACTGATCACAAGGATTGCTCATAGGTCAGACTCTTAGGGGCGGAAATACCCAGAGAGGATGTAACAACCTTCCTCTGTACAACCCCAGAACCCATCAATGTATAAAAATGGGAAATCACAGAACTGAGAAAGTGTTTGAAAGATTTGTCAGCCTCTACGTGTTTAGAACATCGTTTCATGAGGGAGTGGGTCAGCCACTTGACATATTTCTAATGGCTAATGGTTTTAAAATGTCACTGGTTGCATGAAAAATCTAGACACAGAGGGCCCTCTGTTGGGCACATGGCTTCTAAATGATCATGTTACAGTGAGTTTAATGTCTAAGCAACAACAAGGATCTTGTTGTAAAAGATTCTTCTTCTATTGTCCATTGTTAGAAATTGAGATTTTAAGTTTTTGTTTTGAAGTTTGACACAGCTCCAGACAGACGGCAACTGTGAATGTGAGAGGCAGAACATCTGTTTCTGTTTCTGTTTCTGTTTCTGATGTGGGGGTTGCGTGGATACACCATCTACACCGGTTTCACTGTCCACTCTCAAGGTCTTACACACAGGCCTTGACGCTATGTACACTCACATTGCCCAAAAGATTGAGTCCCTCTCTGAAACATATTATTTTCCCACATACTTCGCGTCACATGGTTTTCCTGAATAAATTATGTGTTTGTAGATCAGCAACAGATAGCAAAGAACAGAAATTTGGGGAATATCTCTCTGCAAATCGCTTGGAAATTCCCTTACTTTCCTTGCTTTTGGTTTTGGTTTTCTTTTAGGTACAGACAATTAGAAAAATGCTGACCATTTGTTTCCTTCTTCAAAAAGGTTTTTGGTAACTTCCATCACCTCCACTTTTTAAATAATCTGAGTACATCAGAACTTTTTAGATCTGATGGGGAGGGTCAGAGAAAAGACTGCTTATGAAAACTTCCAGCTAGAGGGCCTTGCTGTCCTATTTGGCAGCAGTGTTCTGAGTTTGCATAAGCCCTTGAACTTGTTGCTTGGAAACACGGACCGCTTGTCGAGGAAATAGTGTTTCTTATTGGCAGGTTGTCAGAATAAATGCAGAGTAAAAATACCTGTTTTAATATCAACGTATTTTCACAACAGAAGTTAGTACTCATGTAGTCCAGTTTCTACAACGACACATCACTTACTTTTGAATGGACAGTGTTAAGACATGATTGGAATCCACATCATTGTTTTCTCAAAATGGTCACCCTGTTCGCCCCCTCGGGAGTTGTTTTGCTGCATATTTTGAATCCCTTACTCCCTTCACTTGGCTGCCTCCCCTATAACAGATATTTCAGGAGTCTAAGTAGAGAGCATTTCATTCTTTATTACTTGTTCAATATAATGTTTTTTCATTCTTGTTTTATATACATAGTTTATTCTTATCTTTTTTGCCAACTGTTTTAGTGTAATACAATTTATGTTTGGTCTCCAGAAAACAGTCCTATGGATCAATGTTAGCTTAAGGATATGTTTGAAAGTGTTACGGGTTTAGAGAAACATCAGATAGATCATCTGAAACCATTTGTTAATGTTATTGAAGAGGCGTGCTGGCCCACATTCCCTGAGGGAAATACATTTAAACGTATGCATAACATGTTTAAGCCAACTAAACTAAAGGTTGTTCAATTTAATGAAACAGTCTTACTCCTAGTGGATGTTATTAAAATTGGTGTAATCTCTATTGTTCTATAAACAGATTAGTTTAGTCTAACATAGCTATCCGGTACAAAGCAGCAGTAGACATGCACAAAACACTGACTGTGTGTGGGACTGTTGAGTTGGTGACCTCCAAAAGTGTAGGCTGCCCAACAGTTTGAAATAGGACTTTAAATGATGGCTGACAATTCCAACTCAGTCATTCCTATGATAAACTGGTGCACTGTATCAATATGGTGAACATCTTCTATGTGAACTGTAGCCATTAATCAAGACATGATAATAATAATAATAATAATACATTACATTTATAAGGCGCCTTTCAAGGCACTCAAGGTCAAATTATAATGCAGCTGCATTGTGTGTTACATATAGAAGTCCCCCGCCCCCATCCCCACCCCTCTCTCTTTCTCTGTCTCTAGCGCTCACTTTCTCTCCCACACCTCCACATGCTGGCCCAAAGCCCTCACACACACACGCGCACACACACACGCACGCACGCACACACACACACGCGTGCGTGGGAAATTCATGGGCACCTATACTTAGCACGCTCATATTTGTGTACGTCCACCATATCAGTTCAGGAGGTATTCCAGTAAGCGCATCTTTCCGCGCAACTGCTTTTTTTCCCACCCATTGATAGTCAAGACTCGTTGGAAGTAGATAGCGATAGTAGCGTACCCAAAGTTTTTAGGAGGTCCGTGTGGTCAACTCGGTTCGCAAGAGAAGAATAACTTTCTAACGTTATTCATGTTGAGGATTTAAAGAATATTGTCCATCAAATGAGTGAAAACAAATTTATACATCTCCTCTTGGGGTTCCTGACTACGGCAGGTAAATACTTTGTAACTTATGCTACAAACAGGCAGTCTATTTTCGATTATTTTGTCAAAAGGTAGATTCCACAGTTAAGTGAGGACTAGACTACTTATGCAACAACATATGTTTTGTTGGGTCAGTACAAGAAAGTTTGAAGGAATGCAGCTGCGTGCTTCTAAAGTCAATTTGGCAGCTCACATTAATGTTATTTTATTTCATAGGAGGTTGGGGTTGCTGTACGATCACTTCGAAAAGAAAGCATTCAACTATATGTTGACACTGTATGTCGGATTGATTAAAATCGCTGAACATTTCCGTAGCACAATTTCATAGGCAGAAAGATATTATTAATTAACTGAAAAGAGCTGCATAAAGACTTCAAATTGTATTTATTGTTAGTTAAACAATGTGTTCTATATTCTGTTAAATGTAGCTCATTTCAGTACTTATTGTATTACGTTGTTGGACAGAATACTTTGAAAATGTAATTCGGTTT
Source organism: Galaxias rostratus (assembly GCA_036024795.1). Classification (NCBI taxonomy): domain Eukaryota; kingdom Metazoa; phylum Chordata; class Actinopteri; order Galaxiiformes; family Galaxiidae; genus Galaxias; species Galaxias rostratus. Next base: position 10,534 of record JAVQJS010098301.1, read on the forward strand.
GCAACTGATTTCACAGATAAAATGTTTCATTATTGATTCACTATGAAGGGCAAGCTTGGGTCTGGTCACTCATGAAAGACCAAAGTGATAGTCTTAGAAGTCTCAGGCAACAGCCAAGTTTAGCAAGTGATGCAAATGGATTCGCTACCTTCAACTAATCCTAAGGTATTGCTGCGTTGATTCCTTACATTACCCATTTCAAGGGAGTTAATGAACGGACGTACTCACGGCGACCCTGTCTGTCAACCAGAATGATTTACCAAATTAACAGTAATAGAAACCTCACTCAAAGACAAATGCCCTTACAGCATGCATCAGGGGGCAATTGCCATAGACCTTCTTTCCAACTCTACTGTTGTTGATTTCATATAGATTTGTTCCTTTTGACAAGTTATCATCTCTGTTAATTTAGTTCATCATGGGGTCCCACATCCTTAAGCCCCTTGCATTGAGTGGGATGTATT
>JAVQJS010098324.1:0-12867 GCA_036024795.1 Galaxias rostratus
TGTGTTGGTCCTGTGATGGACCGGCGACTTGTTTTGCTTTATTTTTGATTACTTTGTACAGCGTCTTTGAGTGTTTTGAAAAGCGCTTTATAAATATAATGTATTATTATTATTATTATCTCCTAAACTGATTGTATCTCTCTTCTATCACCCCTTAGTAAGGCAAGCACAGTAGGGGCTGGGCAAGAAGATAGGGCCACACTGCGGAAAAAAATAGAAATAGAAAAGGTTTCCCGCTGGGATGGGGTCACCACTCCATGCACTTCATTCTCCCAACCTTTGGCCTCAAAGTGACGCCACATAAAGATTCTAGTTTTTGATAGGTAATATTCCCTATGGAATCCTTCTTACTAATCTGTATAAGTTCTACAGGTTTAAATCTTAGGCAGTCAGTTGGGACAAATATCGTAAAGGATGTACCTAAGTCACATTTTCCTGGTGTTGGATGCCACTTGTCAGCATCCTTATGTCTGTAATGAATGAGGGCCAGCATTGCAATTAAGGAAATCAAACAAACATAGTTTACTTGAGTCTTGAGGTTTTAAAAACCGCTACTTTACATTAGAAAATGTATTTATTTGGTCAATATCTGTACTTCACATTTCATGCCATGGCTATGACTCACGATCGTTCTCATGGTTTTCTGCGTGCCAGAATGTTGAATAGATGAAAATGTAGAAGTTTCAGGAGTAGGTGGCCTAAGTACCAGCTAAAGGGGTGTTGCCATTACCAATAGCCAATCAGCAATAGCTGCTTCAGCCTGGATGGACCATCACATTTGGTTGTACATCTTCGATGTGGTATATTGGTTTTCATTTATTTCGAATATAATTTTTTTATAATGGATTTGCACACTCTTTTATTACAACTCGAAACGAAAAAAGAAGATGAAATCGATTTTATTTTGCATCAGTTTAACCGTGAGGTAAGTTGGGACTTTTTGTCTGCTGAAGTCAACCAAAACAAGTAATTGCTGATTAGCTAGCTAGCTAAACCAGCTATCATAATTTTCATTTAGGCAAACGTTTAAAATCAACATATGAAATGATGCGATTTACAAAAATGTTTAGATCCGCAGGTCTTGCTCCTTTTCCTTATTCTTTTTTGGGCCACAACAGTGTCAATGACCAGGCTTGAACCAAGCGATTGACACAAGCTAAGGCTAACGCTAGCTGACATAATGTTTTTACTGCCATCACGTCAGGCATCACGCCTGTTTGCTAGCACGATAATATGTCGTCAGCCAGCAAGCTAATCATGAATTGTCATTCTTACTTGATACATTGTTTCAGGATAGCTATTGGTTGGCATTTCAGACCCGTTCATATAGTAATGGCGTTTCTTTATTTTTACACTTTTTTATTTGCTGCACTGATGGGGCTTGGCCACTGTCTTTCTTCTGTTACAGAACAGTCAAACCTTCACCTTCGACCAAAAAGAAGAAAACCTAAGAAGTGTATGCACTAACTTTTCTGCATGATTTATAATATTAGTCTGTGTGGGCCTTATTGTCACCTTAATCCATTCCGTTTATATTTTCTCTGTTTCCTCATACAGAAACTATGCCAGGGTCTACTAACAGTGTTGGGGAGGCCAATAAAACCATGTTGCCAGAGAACCTGTTTAGAGACTCTCCGCATCTTATCCAGGGACAAGAGTGTGCTGGGCCCTGTGGCCACCAGAGAAGGCATGCTGGTGCTGGCTGAGCTTGCCCACCTGTGTGTTGGAAAGGAAGGATGTCACCGCCAAAGTTCCCATGCTGAAGAGGCCCAGTCAGAAGAGCACGAGAGAGTAGTTGTAGAGGCATTAAAATGCCTGTGCAATGTGGTGTACAACAGCCCTGCAGCACAGCAGGTGGGTGCTGACGTGCAGCTTGCACGCGGTCTGTGTGCCCGCCTGAATGTCGCCCGTTCAGGGCATCACGAGGTTGGCCTATTCTCTTTGCGCCTACTTTTCCTACTCTCCGCTCTGCGACCTGATGTGCGAGGTGGCCTACGAAGGGAGCTGCATGCAGTTAGCCTTCTCACAGAGGTCCTGGAGCATACGCTGGATGTGCAGTGGGTTGGCCCTTTTGAGGCAGCACCTCCTGACCCTGTAGCTCTGCCGATACCCGCAGAAGACAACGAACGAGCCATGGAGGCCTTGAAAGCACTGTTTAACCTCACGCTGTCTGACCACGGTGATGAGGTGAGTCAATTGTAAATCATGTAAAAAATATATATATTTCTTTGCTGTGAGACAAATAAAGGGATTCTGATTCTGATATGCTACTTGCTCAGCATAAGTTTATGTGGTGATGTGAAAAAAGAAAAGAAAAAGCAAGCACACACTGGCTCTCAGATTTTTTCGTTTAACCACATTGTATGGTGAACCATCATAATATTGCCGATCATAATATTAGCCAACATACATTACATAAATATCAACAGCCAAGTATTATCTTAGATCATCAGATTATTTTGCTAAATTTTCTATTTTATACAATTACAACTTTACACATCAACAACATCTAAATCTGGTTGGGAAATATTGGAATGAAATAATAAGACAATCTGAAATTAGTAGGATTACTAAAACACTTTTCAGGTATATCAGGTATCTTCTAAAATCACCCCAGTATTTTTTTTAAACCCTCGTCTAGACAGCGCTACATTTTCATTGCACCAGGATCAAAGAAATGGATTAGCTGCCAGGAAAAGTAATTTTGGTTGTGAGTTGATGATTCAGGTTCATTAGGTTCTTTATTTCAGGCGAGTGTAGTCAAAATATGTTTTCCAACAAATACTATGGGTCAGCATAGAACTGCATGACTATTTTATTTGGCATATTATGATGAAAATGAAATGAAAATAGCCTGAGTAGGAATGATGGACAGTTATAGGGTAGACCTTTTTTGAAAGAAGATGGCATAATGAAAAGGTCTTTACAAGTTAAAGGTTTTATTTATAATTATCTTAATATCATGGGCAGTAACAGCTGTTTGCTCAAGATCTGTGTGAAGAACAATACAAATAATATATAATAAAGGAGCCCATTCCACATTGTATGAATGTCAATAAGTTTAATTAATTGAAAATGACAAAGTGCGTTCAACTATCTTTCCATAGGACTAGGTTGTCTATTTGTACATTTTCCACAAGCGAATATTGGGCACAAAATCTCTTCAAAATGCACCATACAGGTCAAAGATAAAGTTCCAAAAAGCTAATAAATAATGGTATTAATATATCCATAATACAAAAACATTTTATTAATTATTTTTATTTTTTAATAATAATTTAATTAAGGACAGTTATTTTGTATGTTCCTTCGGAGCAGGAAGTGGGACACTTAGGCATTTAGGTCAATTTTGTTGTGAAGGTATTTACTAAATCACTTGATTATCACTGGGTTTGTGAGCAGGCAGCATCAGTATCTATTTGATAGCAGGTCTGCTTTAATTTCAGTTTGATGTTATTTTCATCTTTGATAATGATGGTTTAACGTTCCTCAGTTACACAATATTGAGCAGATTGTTTTATACTCTAACTAACTAGTTTTATTGTGAACGTTGTTCTGTCGGTTGTATTATTATTTTTTTATAACGCTGTTGTGCATACTTTTTGTTTGTTAGGATGGTGAGCACCAGCTGCGTGTTGTTGCTGCTATTTTGCGCCATCTTTTGATGCTTAAGACTGAGACAGAGGAGAAAACAGAGGAAGCACACAGGTTTGAAGTAAATTATTACTGTATCTGATATGGTCATATTTTGCCAAAATGATTGAATATGGAAAGTGTAAAGTGTAAATTATGCATTTATATTCTTTAGATTTTTTTGATATCATGTTTTATTGGTTTTTGATTGTACCCAAAATAGATTTGTCTGGCAGCATTAACTGAGAATAAAAGTATACAGGCGTAGCATTGCTGCATTATTCAGAAAATAACAATTGTGAGGAGGAAACCACCCCCCAATCTTCCCCTCAACCCACCATTTCCCACCCATCCCTCGCTGTCTACCATCCCCCAGACTATCCCCACAGGTCCAGTTTTCACCGTGTTGCTTTAAATGGTGGATCTATTTGAAAAAATTAGGCATTTTGAATCATTTCTAGCACTTGCCTTAAACACAAAATGCATTATTGTTTGTAGCTTTGTTCATTATCTGCATTCAAAATGTGAACTGTGAATTAGGCTTGCTAAGTGATCCTCTTTGGTTTTTCCTTTTAGTCATGCCATTAATCTACTAAGTAACCTGCCTGTGTCGTTTCTGGATGTGCTGATTGATCTGCCTGTCCAGGGAGGTCAGGAGGAATACAGTGGAAAGAACTTGGATGTTGTGCAGGTCCTGCTTGACTTTATGGAGAAAAGAATAGATAAGGTAATGGTTATCCTCAGTGGCCGGATAAGAATGCCGTTTACACAACCTCATAACTTGAACCATTATTATACGATGAATGGATCCCTAAACAAGCTGCAATTTATGGAAATGGTTAAAGGAATTATATACACATTTGAAAGTATATGTATTGCTTATCAATGTCCAAGTCAAAATAATGTTTGTTGCTAGACCAAATTTATCGTTATTTCTCAGATTTAATATGACTAGAATATTCTTCGGATCAGTCAAAAAACATTGTGCGTGGAAATGTATTAGTAGTAAACTTCTTTAGGTTTTTGGGTTAACCTACACAAAGATACCCATTCGAAGGTGCAGGATATCTGTGAGCAGACTCTCACATCCCTCCTGTTTGTCTCATTCCAAGCAGGGTTCCAACTACAAGGAGGGGCTAACACCAGTACTGAGTCTACTCACTGAGAGCTCGAGGCAGCACAGAGAGATCCGTAGATACATCAAGGCTCAGGTACTCATTTGAGCTTCACATTTACAAGCGGTGTAGCTTTTATTATACATAGTATGGAATGAACCTTTAAGATTGTGTCTAATGACAAAAATATAATGTCTTCAGGTGCTGCCTCCACTGACCGATGTGAAGATTAGGCCAGAGATAGGCACCACTGTCAGAAACAAGCTGGTGCGCCTCATGACCCATGTAGACATGGGTGTGAAGCAGAGTGCTGCTGAGTTTCTATTTGTCCTCTGCAAAGAGAGTGGTGAGCAATTGTATTTGTTTATCGGAAGGAAATTACTTGGGTAAATATTGAGATCCATAAAGTATGGATTAGAAGGACAGAAGAATGGTTATTTATCTAGAAGATTTAGATTTAGAAGTCAGCATACTGTAATTGTTCAACATAAATTGTAACTAGAAAACACTGCACGCAAAGTCTAATAGGAAAGAAAAGAAAGTCATTGAAAATGGTAACCCCACCAACTTCTTCCCTCATATAATTTTGTGATACCCTGTAGTGGACAACCTGTTGAAGTACACAGGGTACGGCAACGCAGCAGGACTCCTGGTGGCTAGAGGCCTTCTGGCAGGAGGGAGAGGCGAGACACAGTATTCGGATGATGAAGACTCTGACACAGAAGAATACAAGTCTGCTAAACCCTTGTAAGTGCACTGGACCTGCAATTAGATTCACATAATTTGGCATCAAATGTGAGGGTATTTTTCCAATTTTTAATCTTAAAGGTATACATCACTTGTGTAGACTATATAGATTAAACTAAAATGTGACAATGTATTACTTCTAGACTATTATAGATTTTTATTATCGATTATTATTATTTCTAGTTTGATGTGGTTCAGGATGCCAATAGTTTGTCATATAACCAAGATTCTTGCCTTTATTAAGGACTTTTTTCCCAATTGCATATGGTTGCAAAATCTTATCTAATATGTAGCTCAACTTTTTATTTGACTTCACAGCGGTAAATAAAATGTCTTCTTTCATGTAACATCAGTGGTCCAACTCTCTGTTGTGTAGCCACTCCCCTGCCTCAAAGAGGTTGGCTTCCGGGTCAGGTGGTAATAATATGTTCAGCAGTCTGTTCAAGGTCACTGCACTTGCATGCAGCACTGTCTAACCCACTTCTACTTTATTTGAAGCGACCGACCCGATCCATAGACGGTTCGATGAGGTCCATTTCCGGTGTGGTAGGTTGTCTCCTGCTATGGCGCCTTCTTTTGGGTCATAGATATAGAGGTGGATGTGAGAGGGTCAGGCTACTTCCCTCTCCTGCTTCCAAGCTGCCACCAACCATACATCTCTGGACAGGTCCTCACATGTGGAATGGAGCATATTTTTTGCTGCCCTGTTGTAGAGGTGGCTGGACTTGAGTCACTTGAGGACGTTGCTGTCACTGTGGTGTTATGCAGGATGAGCCAGTCAAGTTTTTGTGCTTTCCTGGCCAGGGCGAGGGTGGCAGCCTCCCGTTGGCGGCTGGCCGGAGCGATTCCTTCAAGAACCGGCGAGAAGGACACTAGGGTAGGCTTCAGGCATTCAGTTCCACTCCATAGGGCGTTGCTAAGGGCCACATCAACCTTACTTGCATGAGGGCTTTTGTTCCAGACTGGGGCGCAGTATTCCGCAGCCGAGAAGACCAGGGCTTGGTTAGATGTTGGCAGAGTTATAGGGAAAGCTCCCAGGTCTTACCAGCGAGGTGGCAGATCCGTGAGACCACGGATGTTACCTTGGCCTTGACTTCTTCAAGGTGTTGTTTGAAGTGTGTCCGATCCAGCCCTCCAGACGTTTATTGTCAATGCGGACCTCCAGGTCCCTCTTGGATTCCCTGGTGCTAAGATGGCATGCCGCTGCTAATGTCTTGCCAATGCTAACCTGCTGACACCACCTTGCCAGGTAGGCTACCAGGGTGTCCATGTCTTGGTTAAGGCCGTCTTCCATCACCTTCCATGTTGGTCGACTTTGCATGATGGCAAAATTGTGTGTGGCTATACCCACACATGATCATCTATGTAGATGTTAAACAGCAGCGAGAGAACCAACCACTGTGATACACAGTTCCTCAGTTTTCTGAGCCTGCTACACTGGCCATTGCTGGTCTGAAGACCGAAGCTGCAGTTGAATTTCACCATATGTCGATAAGGTATTGTCCTCAACGGCTTCAGGTAGAATCCACTGTGCCAGACCGTGTCATATGTGGCAGTCAGGTCCAAGTACACTACCCCAGTTTTCTCATTGTCCTTCAAGCTGTCTTCGATGTCCTGCAAAAGTAATGTTACCTAGTCTACTGTTGACCTGCCAATATAGAAATCAGCTTGTTCCCACGGAAGCTGTGAGTCTACCACCGGCTCGATGCAGCTATCTCTCCAAGATCTTGGATTGGACAAAGAGTAGTGAGATGAGTCTGTTTGGCTTTGGCAGGCGCCATTGGAGCTTTGACCTCCGGTGGCACGACGAGAAGAATGCGCAGAGCCATTCAAATGTTGTTGTACTCTGGTGGGTGACAAACTCTGGGTGGATGTTGTCGCAGTCCAGAGATTTGCCCAGCTTGAGTTTACTCATTGCCTCACTGAATTAATCTAGTGTAAAGTTTCCCGAGAATTGAAATCTCAACGCATGCCACCCCAAGGAGAGAAAACACCTCACATGATGTCAGTCGGTCAAAGTGTTGGTCTGCGTCCACAAAGCGGCTGTTTCTCAGGAGCTGGGAAGCGATGGTGTCTGCTGTGACTGGACACCTGGAAGTGGGTGTGGGGGGGGGGGGGGGCGTTGTTTTTCTGCCTGTAAATTACTTTTATTTTTTTGCAGTTTTAACTTCGTCTTGGTTGTTTCACATTTGTTCTAGCATCAACCCAATCACAGGCCATGTAGAGGAACCAATGCCAAACCCTATTGAGGAGATGACAGAAGAGCAGAAAGAGTTTGAGGCCCAGAAACTGGTCAACATGTTTGACAAGTTGTCAAGGTACACATCATTAACCTGTTGTATTCATAATGCATTTGGTGATTTTTTGTTTTTTCCAGCAGTGCTTTCCGCAAAACAAGGCAATTAACCTTTTTTTCTGCTAATTACACTGTTGTTCCTTATGACGGCTCGACCCCTGTTATAATGATTACGTTGTGTGGTTATTTGTTTCTTCATCCTAAAGCCTTGTTGTTGTCACACTGACCTTTCCCTAGCAAGCAGAAGCTAACTCTAGTCCATATGATGCTTATACGAGGGCTACACTGAGCTCACTCCCTGCCAACCATTTCATTAAAGCAAGAATCTCCTACTGTTAGCCCCAGCTTCAATTAGGGCTGGCCTTCCAGCGAGCCGCTGCATTCAGCAGGAGTCAATGGAAGCTGCAGGCACGCCAGTGCAGCATCATTACCAGTATGCCATTAATTACCACCTAATTGGCACACATAGTGGGGTCACAGGCCTTAGCTCTTTTATACCCCTTTACGTGTCGCATTCAGGTTTTTAATAACGTATATGTGTCTTGACTTAAGCCTTTATTCACTTTTCTCATTCATCTAAGAAACCAAACATTGGCCGCAGATAAGGAGTGGACTGAGACAGAGGTACAATTAGACAGAGGCATCAGACGAGCATATTATGTTTGCAGCCACAAGAAAGCTGACATGGCCATTGTGGAGGCAAAGAGGGGTCCGAGTTCTAATGAGACACGTGTGCCCACAAGAGGCAGATTCCTCTCTGAGGCGGATCCTCTTTCTTCTTTTTTTCTTTTCTACTCCGTGTCAGTGTGAAGGAGATGTGGTCGTGAAGGAGAGGGCCATGTGACAATCAGCAGCACAACCAAAATACAGGCTCTCAGGAGATCCGGCAGAGTCCTGCAAGAATGTCCTTCCCCTTACTGCTGGTCCTCCAATTAGTACATCTTCTGACCGCCACCCCTTTCGTTTGTCAGTTCAGGTTCTTCTCTCACTGCTTAGGGGGAATAGCGTGGGCTCTGGACTAATTGGTGAAAAGGATACAGTGTTTGAGCATTAGTTTTGAGTGGGTGACTTTTTGTTGTTATCTCCTTTCCATCTGTTAATGCCCATTACACAGATCATCTATGGTTAATGACATGTAGCTCTAGCTGGCTGGAAAGAAGTATGGCATCTTAGCTGTCAAAGGGAAGTCGTCAACATTTAAACTTTGAAAACTTTTAACAAGCTTATAGAAAGCTCACTGGTATTGGTGACATAGGTGTTTTTGTTTATTTAAATTGTTTTCGAAAGCACTGAAGAGATTTGTCGTTCTGTTTATTTAAACTGTCACCATTTTTACCCTGTGCCAAGTGAAGAAGATATGGAATATCTTTGAGTATCAACGTTTATCCTAAGCAATTGCTACTTTTTCATACGATTTTGTTCTTCATCTATGAAGAATACTCAGGTAGCAGAATCAATTGCTTTTTGTTACTAGTTTTATAGGTATACAGTTGAATGCTGAGTAAATGTTAGTTTATTCTGGACAGCACACCTTTATTTTGTAGCAAAATACAAGTGCAGAATCTTTGTTAGAGACTTGGTGTTATGTTTATGTTCCTAAGCTCTACCCCTAAGAATTACATGTTCATTTACGTTTGAATCCTTCTGCAAATGAATACAAATGGGCCAGTTTAAGTCTTTGATTGGATGATTCTGCGATAAATGATCTTAGGGGGAAGTGGTGACACACGGTGCAGATATAATTGGATTTGAATGGAGGGGCAGCCGTGGCTTTGAGGAGATTAGACCAAGCACTGATCCTGTAATTAAACTGACAGAGAGAGGGAGACAAGGAAAGGAGGACAGAAAGGGGAAGAGGTGACCAAACGAGTGAGTGTCCGTGAGGAGTTGGGTGGGTGGGGGCGGGGGCTGGTGCAGCGTCATTCAAGGGTTCTTGATCTCCGGATGTAAGAAACATGCATTGCACAACAACAGGCTTACCATAGATCGCCTCAACAATGGATGAAGCGGTTGGGTTAAAAGAGTAGTGCATGTAATTGGAATTTGGTTATTATGCACAGCTATAAATAGTCTGTGGGAGACTACAGCAGAATTTAAAAGACTGCTAATTGCATTTAAAACCTATTAATTCAATTGGTAAAACATAAACATAATTTCTTTGGACAAATTTGTTCATTCCAAATATATTAACCATGGACAACTTTAATTGTTGTTTTTCCTCTAACCCAATAATTCATCAAATCAGAAATCATCAAAAAGGTTCCAATCTTTCAGAAATCATCAAAAAGGTTCCAATCTTTCTGTTTTTGTGTCTACAGGCAGAACTTGATACGGCCGATGGGTGTAAGGAAGGATGGTACACTAGCGCCCCTAGATGAGGCTCTGTGCCAACCAGCAGAAGACAGCTCAGGGTCAGACTCTGACTAGATGAAGCCAAGCCAGGCTTTGCTCTATCTTCTTTCTCATACAGTGCTCTGCTCTTTGCTGACCCCCCACACTCCAAAAGCCTAACTCGACACAGTGGAGCCACACATTCTAATTGCATCAGTACACATAGGAGGCATACTTCAGTGACCACTGCTATAAGTTTTTGTTGTTTTCTAGATCAATGTACAATTTTCTTTCTATGCTAATTCCTCTAAATTTATGAAATTCTAGGTAGATAAACAAACTGTACTGTATGACATTTCACTGAAAGCTTGGTTATCAGGGTCTGAAGAAGATGCAATTGGTTTGAAAAAGAAATCATTCCTTACTATAATTAAGACTTTAGTTTGTTTGTTGTTTATATTTTTTATTTATATGGGTGCACTATTGGTGCAATTGCAGATAATTGAGTGATCAGAGGCTGCCGATCAAACTACTCTTTCTATCTGGGTGAATACATTACAAACTGCAAAAACAAGTGCTGTGGGATTTCACAGGTTAATGTAACTCAATAGTATAGTTTTAATCCCTTCCCCATTGCCTTCAAGTGTGTCATTTGTGTAATCTATCCAAGCACATGTATGATTTAGAAGAGTTTTAAGATGCTGCAACATAATCCTGTGGTAAATGACTAGTATTTTGATGGTTTCTGCCTTACCCATTGTGGACTGTAGACATAAAGAATTGTGTACTTAAATGACTGTTTTCTAATTGTACCTTTCTTCAGCCAATTTTGCATGGGGTTTAATGATTTCTCAAAATGTTTGGTTTTTCTATATTGAAAATTTTACTGACTTTATAAGTAAGGTACAGCTGTATGTAAATTAAATGTTATTTCCTTGATTATATATTTTTGCTGAATTCTAAGATGCAGTCTGCCTATGGGTGTTGTTCTAGTTCACCTGTTAAGTACTGCATGGTCTATACTGACAGCGCCAACGTATCTCTTGAATTGATAACTAGTAATAAAGTTTTGTCATTAGTAAAATAAGATTTTATTGCCAAGTTACACACAAATATTTGCATTATTATTGATTATACATCTACAGCCACTGATAATAAAAGTATAAATACATTACCTTTTTCTTCTGCCACTCATTTTCATCAATAACCTGTGAATAATGGAAAAACAAATGTATGTAGTGATTTTCACTTTATGATATAATTTGATTAAACTATTGAACTAATAATTATTTGGGGCAGTAAAGGAAAAAATGTTAGGAATATATTTTAACTTTTTGTTTGAATAGATTTTTAACTGTTACAAATGAGTGTGGTACTGATCAAACTCTAGCTGTATCAATGCAGTAGCACCGTTTAGAACAAATTGTGTGTGATTCATTTCTCGGTATGTCCATTAAGGGAGTAACGTACACTAACAAATGACTGTTTAAAACACAGTTTGTAGGGACATGGTACATTAACACAATACATTTAAACAGAACCATATTACTTAAGCATCTCGTATACATGTTCTTCACTTGTAAAATAGCTCTTTAACTTATATGTTCAATGTTTTGTCATTAGTGGTGTAATGGCATTATTTCTTAAATCCTCAACAGTACATTACATATGCTATTTACCACACAGTGACACTATACGCAGTGTAGCAATAAATTCATTCTTAAACCCATTAACCAACATGCACACATCTTTATTTAATTCAAAAACATTTAACTTTCAATAAATGAATCATTTGGAATTTCTTCCAGATTTTCACCACAGAACAACTACCTTAAAATATACAAGTACATATCTGATTACGCCAGCATATTTAAAAACTTGCCAGTTGGTGAGAAAATTTACATTTTTTTAATAATAATTATATTTACATGATCCTTCTAAAACACACCTGCCCTTATCTATGTTGCTCCTCTATTGTCTTTGTAGATTCATTTTTAAAGGTTTTGAACTGTTCCTCCCACAAGGTGGTTACAGTGCTTGTTAACACACTTCCCTGGGTGTACTGCACACTCAGAGGTTCAAATCTCCCAGGCTATATACCCACCGTCTTCTGAAGGCTGGGCCAGTGACTAAGTTCTTGCTCTTTCACTAGACAGCTATCTATCCTGTTGCACAACTAGAAACCCCAGTTCTATATAAATTTACACAATTCCCATTAAAGTATAGTGTTGATTGTTTTGATTTAATTGTGCTCTTAATACCACATATATGTACATCATCTATACACGATGATATTCAGAAATGTCTTACTTGATCATGCAAAACCCAGCACAGCACACATTGTCACAAGCATTTTGAATGTGTATTAACTCGAGGAGGTGATGTTTTTCCAGGATCCAGGGCAAGGGTGCAAGGGCATCAGTTGTTTAGAATGGATGAAACAGTGCTCATCCCATCGACATCACAGTCTGTCATCTCAATACCACTGCTGCTGCCCATGTTTTCAAAAGCCTCTGTCATAGACTTTGGGGTCAGCTGGTCTAGTTCTGAATCGCACTTTCTCCCCAAGCTGCTTGTTTTGGTCTGATGTGGCTTCTGTTCTTTTATAGATGGTAGAAGGTTGCATACCAGTGAAGTGATGTTCTGCAACAACAAAATGAAAATTCTCCTTCATAACAAAACTTAGGAACCTAAATTGGACTTCTATTTGCTTAAAGCTTACAGTGTCACAGGTTAAGTCTCCAC
>JAVQJS010098348.1:0-19980 GCA_036024795.1 Galaxias rostratus
GATTGAGTTATTACTTTAATTTGTCAGGCTCATCATATCCCCTCCCCCTGTCTTCTATTCTGGGTCGTTCTTCCCTTTTGTCCACATAGCTATGTGCTGTCTCCATCACGTTTACCCAGTGGAGGCACCTCGGTCTACTCTGACAGACGCTGTGGCCGGCCCACTCAGTAGCTTACAGCACCAAGCGATATTGTGTCCGTTCCCTTTATGTGACTTTTTTAGTGTCTGTCCGCGTGACGCTGGCTTTGGGTTCCCATCCTTCGGTGGCCATGGCGTCTTCGCGAAAGCCTAGCCGCCGTCTCCTCGATTCCCTGTGTTTTATGGAGAAGGTAATAGGCTGCCCGATGTGAACGGGGACTGTCGATCTATGGCCCTGTAAATTCCTGTTAGGGCTTTCGGACGCCGCGGATTCATCACACTGTCAGAGCCCCAGATCATGTCCAGCAGCAGGGATAAAAGGGAAGCGGATCATCTTTGTTGCGCTCGCTTCCTTCCACGGTGCTTTTAGCAGGGATCTTTATCAAATAAATAGATTCTACTCATCTCAAGGAAATGTGTTGGGAGTTTTGCAAGCTTGAGCGGAAGTTTTGGTTACAGCGGTCTCAAGGTCTCCAATATACATGCGATGTGTTTATGTATATACTCATCCCAGTCAGACGCCAGTGTTGAAATGGCCGATAGTGTGTTCCGTGTTTTAGGATTTGCTCCTTGACCCCAGTGTTTCCAGCTTTGGCAGAGGCCACATCTCCGGCAGCATCAGCATCCCCTACAGCACGGCGTTCAGCCCCGACGGGGAGCTGGTGCAGTGTCCGGCCACAGGCACTCTGCAGAGCTTCAGGGGCCGGGTCATCGTGGTCATCAGCCACGCCATGAAGAGCGCCGCCATGGTGAGCGAGCCCACTTCACGCGTGAATGAGCCCGAGCTTTCACCGGCGCCACAACATCCAGTGCACTCACCAACGTGCACTGGATGTTGTGGCGTGCACAGGTCGACCGTTGCGTACCGCGGAGTCTTTTATGTCTATTATTTTATAATGAATGTGTCAGGAAAACATTCCTGACCTAGAAAAGTGTGGAAAAAAAGCAAACCGACAGACCTGACTAAACATGCTCAGGGGATTCTCATTGTTACTATTGAATTACACGGGATTTGTTAGGAGTCCTCTTTCCTCACATTCTTCCTCAAAGTTTGTGGCAGAGAATCACTGATTTCAACACGATTGCTTTGATAAAGCAATGACTTCCTTCACTGACACAACAATAACAGTGGGATGATTTCACTGTAGTTCATGTTCTTAGTTAACCGTCGCTTCGTTCTGCCAACTTGAAAAGGTGTAGACGGAGGTACCTTGGATTATTTCTTTGTTTTAAAACATACTCTCTAAAACATACTCTTTTGAGATTTGACAGGGCTTATTGTCCCTGTATTTTGCACTAGAAATCCCTTTACCAATTAGGAGAAGGTGACCTCTCATGGGTGGCCATGGACCACTGACCCCAGGGTCACTTATTCTCCTCTAAACCCTCTCTGATCGCTGCGGATCCGAAACGAATCGGCACTCTGTAGGTATAGGGCTCTCTATAGTTCAGTGAAGCAACAAAGCGTTCAGGGCCCTTAGATGGTTCAAACAGACAACAGACTGGATTCCTTTGTTTGTTCACTGCAAACGGAAGTGTTATCCTACGCAGAGACTGTGTGCAAAGTTTTTCTAGTCCTGTCAGTTCTACCCTGCTGTGCTGTAGCAGTCCATGATACATGGGACATTGTTATAAGGAAGCCTATGTCCTGTATACCTTTCATGGCAAAGTGCGGTGGGATTCCTACGCATTCGGAAATAAATGTACCTCTTGTTGGAGGACCGATCTGCTGGCAGAGGAAGGGAGATAGCCCCAGCCAGGCCATCAAACAGGTAGCTAATGAGACAGGATGTCAATCAGACAGTCAGGCAGACGGCCAGCAAAGAGGCCCAGAGACAGCCTGATATACTGCCTAACAGACAGTCTGACAGACTTGCCAGCTAAGTGACGTGACTGTGACGGTCAGTGCAAAGACCATCCGTTGTGAAGAGACCAGCCCATCCGACACCTGAGCCACAACCCCACCAATCAGTGGAGAGGGCTCGAGTCCTGCACCTTTCCGTGTTCTCTATCAGAACTTGCACATATGTAATATTCTGGAAGGTTCCTTCGTATTTCAAACCACAGTGCCTTAAATATTGACATGGCACAGAATTTGCGAAAATGCCTTTTGTATATGTACTGCACACATTTGAACAGCTCAGTGTTTCCATGGAGAAAACGTGCTTTCAGTGGTGTCCCCCTCGTTAGTCCGTCCAATCAGTGTTTCTGCATTGCCACAGTTTTGGGATGTAGATTCTCCACTGCCAGGATAATAAAATATGTATATTTATATAACTTTTCTTACACCCAGGCTGTAGTCTGTTTCCTACTGATGTATTTTTCCTGTTCTGTCAGTGGCAGAAGAGAAACAATGTAGAACTTGCTCTAATTAAAGAGGCACGTTTCCTTATTCATGGCAGCAAGTTGCTCCGTCTCTAGCTGACTTGCCACATTGCTTTGATGTTGCATCTGAGTAACCATTTCATGATAATTCAATTGCTTAAAGGCAAGCGAATTTTTTATTTAACACCCACAGTACATTCGCTTGGCAAGCCATGGGGCTATTTTGTCGTGTACGAATTGTGCCTTTCTGCTGAGCAATCATTATGTAAAATTCAGCTTCTTATAAAAGTTTGATCATATGAGGGACTGTGTGGTGATTTTTATCTGCACAGACTTAACTATATGGGTAGCATGCTGAGCCAATGTAAGGCACTATTACAATGGATTTGGATATCAGGACAAACACTTTTTGGAAACATTCTTGAACAAATTAAGTGTTATTTGTGGTTTAATATTTACATTTTTAAAAGATTCTTATCTGTTACACCCGATAAAAAAAATCTTGGAATTTAACATTTTTTTAAAATAGACATTAATAGACACGGGTCGTTGAAAGGGCACGAATATATTTAGTTATGCAATAATATCTTTTACCACTATTATTTTCACAGCACAAATTTTTTTTTCACACTTTGTGAACTTTTATAAAGCCTGCTAGTTCCCGTCATCAAATTGCTGTGTTGTGTTGATCCGTATCTCAAGCCATGACGTGTTGGGTTTTTGAATTTGAGGTCAGCCATACCGAAATGTAGGAAAGTACATGTTTTAATTTTATGCTTTTATTCTTCATTCCATTAATTCTTAAAATGGAGAGGAAGTGATATTTGGTCAGAGAAGGTCTAGAGGTTAAAAAGGTTATATTGCTTCACCTTTTGTGGAGTTGCTTCAATTAAACTGTACTACATGCTTCATACGTTTTTTGAAAAGTATGTGACCATAAAGTGCAATCAAAAGATTGGCTAAGAGAAAAAAGAAACAATTCAAAGAGGTTGAACTCACAGGATATTTCGAGTTGTCATGTTGAGTAATGACCGTTTTGCAAGATGGGAGTGTCACACGATTCTGATTAGAGCTCCTCCACCTTCCTGTGATCACGCGGCTTAATATCACCTTGACCCTGGACGGATCCTTTGCTCGGCTGTGGCCAGGTGGAAACCTGGCGTGATGGACCACAAGTTGTCTCCTCTGTCGGCTTGACAGACTGCACTTTCTGTCTGCATCCATCAGTTCTTATCATTTCACACCAGGGCACCACAGGCACCCAGGCTCTGTTTTGTCTCCCCTCCCTACTTATCGCTCGTTTCTTTCACCATAACCTTGTTGGCTGCAGCACAGTTGACTCACTTCCACGCCACTGGAAACGGATTACCGTGTGAAGCGGTTGACCTTTCGCCTTTTGGCACGGTCACAAGTTTTTTAGCAAATAATTTAATGGGATGTGGAGCGTTTTTGAGTCCTCCATTGTAAAAGTGTGTGTTTATGTATTATACGGTGATGGGAATCTTGCTTTTGATATCTTATCTGAAATATTTAAGCCGCAGTCCTGCCTGACCAAACAATCTATTGATTTGATGCTGTGTAGCTTGTAGAGCAGGTGGTAGCTGAGCCTAGGGAAGCTGGAGAGGGTTGGTGGTAAATATTTTGCCTCTAGGAAGGATCCCACCATTTCACACACCTCGAATGCATCAGGGAAGAATGTCCAAATTATCGTGATTTTTGTTTTTTGAGGGAGCTGGACCAAACCAGCCGATAGTTAAACACACGCTTATAGCAGCTAATGTGTTAAAGTGTTAAATACTTGTTCGTGATAATAGGTCAGCTACATGACACTTGAAACAGAAGAAAACCAACAAAAATACAAGAAATTCTTGTATGAAAGGAAGTTTTTGATCCGTTGGACACATCATTAGGATATATCACAAGAGATGCTGTATTTGTGTCACACTCTTTTGGTTTATGTTGTTAATATGGTAGTCTTTTCAAATGATCCTGTAAACCATCGGAATTTCTCCTTTGGGGGAATAAGTCTACGGGGATATGGCCTCTTGTACTGTTTATATGTTTGACCAGTAAATGATGACCAACACAGCTGGTGGACACTTGCATTCTCCGACCATCCTCTAAACGGTCAGTGGCACGGAGCAGTCTCACGTTTCTGTCTCCTCGAGTTTTATTTGGGAACCGCAAAATGTCGTGTTCCCTCCAAGTGTAAACCGACCCATTGAAAAGTAGTTAAGACAAGATCGTCAGTAAGAGGAATTTCTGACACCGGTTTGTTTTTTCTGTCCCCTGGACCCCCAGCATTGCAGTGTCAAGACCAGACCTGCTTGTGAGATCAAATGTGCATTGTCAGTTTAGCTGAACAAGTACTTCATTCTATTACAGGTACTTGTAATAGCATTAGAATGTTAAGGGATCTACCAGGGGAACAGCAACACACACTTTGACTGTGGGGGACACCAAAAACAAATAATTCTAATGACTATATATATTTTTGTATTCATAAATTGTACACATTTACTTTTGATTTGTTATAAAAATTTATATTGCTGAGCCTGTCATACTTTGAGGCTCTAATTCAGTGTATATCTTTACTTTTTTCATATAATGTGTTCTACTACATTGACACGGTTTCCCCTTGTCTTTCTGGCTAGTTTGCGACCCATCTGGTGAAGGTGAACTACCCGCGTGTGTGTACTCTTGACGGGGGCATCAACAAGATGAAGCCCACTGGACTCCTCACCGTCCCCTCCCCCCAAATATGACCACACTTTCAGCTTCGGACCCCCAATGACCAAAGGGAAATCTGCTTAGCGAGCAGGCATTCTGTTCTTGTACTCCAATGCAATGTTTTTTTTACTCCGTGTTTGTTAGTTGAATGACTTTGAGTTATAGTACATGTTTGTATCCGTGTATGAAATATGGTTCTGAATTGAGGTGGACCCATGAAATGCCGTGTTTACTTTTGAGCTCCTCTGCCATTGAGGAAATAATGAAAACTCTCCACCAAGAACTATGTCAGTACAACCTCGGTTGTCTGTTGTCTCTTGAGTGTACAGGAAATGTTTTATTTGTGAATGTATGATGTGATCTTAATAAACTGTGTAAACCTAAATGAGTAACATTGACGTCCCTTAGCCAGCAGCCCTTGAAGTGGCAAAGAAACACTGTAGTACATCTTAAGCCATTTGGAAAGAGCTGTGTTTTAACTTACCGCAGTAAATTAGTGTCACAGTATGCACATTTGTCCACACACACACCAAAAGGTTTTGGAGCAAAATTATTTAATGATATACCCACTACGATGTTACAAACTTATTTTGACTACATGTTGCAAGTAACCACAGCTTGACTTGCAGGCAGCTGTATTACTCGATTGCATAATCTTGATTTGTTTGCATAGCAAGGCCAGCTTTTTGTGTTGGATTACCGTACATCATAGCTCATACGGTAAATATAATTGTTTGTACAATCTGATATTGAGAAACTCCAATGGAATCCAAGTCAGAAAGAGGCATGGCCAGCCTGAGCCCAAACGGATAAAAGGAAAAACAGAGAGGAATAGTTATAGAAGAATAGTAAGACCCACAAAGGTAATAGAGATGTGCATAGCAATCTTCTAAATATGTATTTCTGTCAGTTTTTATAAATCATTTACACTTTTACTCGGAATTGTTATAGTTAAATTTTGCAATGCATATATCCCTCACACTTGAGTTGGGAACTGTTTCTGGCTGTACTCCATTTTTTGGGAAGACTTATAAAAAGCAAATTTTCCATGATAGCGTGATGTGAAATCCTGGGTTTTGAGCTGTTTTACCATAGATTGGTGTCTGAGTTTTGGTAAGCCAAAGCATTCGATTTCTTTTGATGTCACTTGTGCATAATGCCTATTCAAACGTCTTCTTCCTGAAGATGGTAAATTACAGGGTGACAGTGACCACTGGTAGCATGTCTCTGGCTACCACCATGAACAATGTTTTCATTAAACTGGTGGGAGAAGATGGAGAGAGTAAGCGCAAATGGCTGGCCAGCCTCAAGGGAGCAGCCACTTTCTACAAAGGAGCTGTGAGTCTGCCAAGATGTAGCACTTTAATGTAAATCAGTCAGAACTATTTACTAACTATGTTTAACCATTTATTGAACCTGATTTGGTTTATGTATGGGAAGATATGTTAGCAGTATATCCTAAAGTTAGTTAATACCAAGTTATTTTTTTCCAACTAAAATGTTGTTTTTCTACTGCACACATGCTAGCTTTCTGCCACTTGGTGATGCATGCAGCCAGAACCTTGACAAAAATGTGGTCAATTTGAAGTTGAGATTACTTCAAAGGTTTAAATTAATGACCAATTGAATTTACATTGTTTCTTCACGTTCCACAGTTAGGCTACATGGTAATAAATGATAAAGACAAAGTAACCCTTAGGTTGTATTCTCTGACACCCTGAAAACTTACCAAAACTTGTTCAGTAACTGTAATGTACATCAATTGCTGCCGGTCTCTGAACATGAATCCTCTCATTGAAATGTTATTGCGTAAGTGGCTATAAAAAATGGAAGATAAGATTGTGAGCCTTTCGTTATTTTATTGCCAATATATTTTATTAGTCAGAGGCCTCTTATGCGATAAGCTTCATTGTTGTCTGATTGAAAAGATCCTTTGTTGTCTCGGGAGCACAATGTTTTAGGACACCTGTTTGTCAGAAACACTTACGCATATCCCTCATAAACGTACTCCCTCAATTCCTAGGTGTCGAACTTTGACGTGTCCTGCCCCATATCTCTGGGTAAGTTGGTGTTGATCGAGCTGGACAAGCAGCCCCTCCCGTTGTTTGCGGAGGATGACTGGTTCTGCTCCAAAGTGGAAATCAAGTCCCCTGAGGGACAGAGCTACTTCTTCCCTGTGTACCGATGGATTTCCGACAAGGAGGTGCAGCTGTTTCGGGAGGCCACAGGTTTGGTCTTTCTGCCCAGACTGTACGCACTGAATAAACCAAATATAACACTAAATACTATAGAAATCTGATATGTGAAGTTCCTTGTACAGTTATAAGTAAGTTCATAAATTAAGAATCTACACTCATTCAATGCAAATCTTGGGTAGAATCCACATGTTTAAAAAAAAAGTCTACAATTGTGTTATTCAAATATAAAATGCTGAGCTTTTTGTTATTCGAATGTTCCAGCTCTGAGACCTTTTGAAGACACCCATCATCTTGGCCAGTACAGTAGGGTTAAGGAGCTGAAGAAAAGGAAAGAACTGTACAGGTGAGTGCAGGCGGCCCAATACACAACTCTAAGGAACGTGCAATCCACAAGGTTTGTTTGCACACTATGTTTTTAATGTTTCTTGTTATGCACCAAGGTCCTGCTTGGCAATAAATGTGATTCTGGTTCTGAGAGGACATTTTTTGCATCCCAATAGCTGTTTCTTGCAGATATGTTTATTGGGTATGGTTCCGAATTCCTATGATTTTGTCCTTATCAGTTGGGACACATATGCGGAGGGGATCCCTCACTGCTTGAAGGTGGACAACCCTCTCAGTCTGCCTGCTGAGGTGCGCTTCTCTTTCACCAAGACCTCACAGTTTCTCTTCACCTCCTCTTCTGCGTGAGTTTCTCCACTGCAGTGGGCTGGGCTCAGCTTTCGAGCAATAAGACCACTTCAACCGCTGTTCATTTAAAACTCAAGTCTTACTGATTAACAAGATGTCAATCCTTTACCTGAAAACGTTTTTTTTTATTTTAGACTGACTGAACTCAGTCTGAAGGGTTTAACTCTCAACAAAGGGAAGTGGGACAATTTGGATGACCTCAAACGAATCTTCTGGTGTAACAGAACGCCCATATCAGGTATGGTCACCTGCCAGTGCTTTGGTAGGTTTGCTGAACTGATTTGGACACGAGGCCAGTAGTTTTAGGATCATGCTAGTGAAGTACCCACGTTTTAATACTCATTGCTTGATCAAATGTATGATCCTAATGGTAGAACTCTATAATATATCTAGACTACGTTGAAGAACATTGGAAAGAAGATGAATTTTTTGGCTACCAGTTCCTGAACGGTGTCAACCCCATGTTGATCCGACTTTGTTCAAAGCTTCCAGACAATTTCCCTGTCACTGAGGATATGGTCAAACCTTCCTTTTTCAATGGAAGCACAAACCTCAAGGATGAAATGCAAGTAGGTTAACACTGATATTGTAATGTATGTCCACTTTGCAAATAGTCTTACCAGTCCATGTGTTCCAAAGGCAGTCCTTCAGGTCTCAAATGAAGACAAGAAAACAACTTGAATACTTAGCTTTTTTATATAAATTGTATTGCAACTTTTGTTTCTAATTGTTCAAACAGAAAGGGAACATATTCCTGTGTGACTACAAACGTCTGGATGGTGTGCCTACAAATGTCATCAATGGGAAGAAACAGTACCTGATGGCTCCACTGGTCTTACTCCTCAAAACCTCAAATGGGAAACTAAAGCCCATCGCGATCCAGGTGAGCTTGAACCAGAATAACAATCAAAATACTAGTATCTGAGAGGTCAAACGAATGTGCTTCCAAATGGAAACTTGTTCTTGAGTTCTAATTTGTCTGTAACCACTTGGTGTGTGATCATCTAGTTTGGTCATAGCAAACTTAATTGAGTAAGCTGTTATTAGCTTATCCAAGAGATATATGTCTGGTACAGAGGTGTTGCATAAGACTGGGATGTTGAAAGGCATAGGTTTTTTAGCCTGCTTATACAGTGTTCGTATTGTATTATTTGAGGCAGTCACTTGCAAAACCGGCTAAGTCAAAGAAAGTTACTTTTCAGAAAAGGTGATTTTTGTGGCAGAAGTAGTTTTTCTAACTTTTTTTCATTTCATTTATACTGCCTGAAGATTTTAGGTACTGCCTGAAGAGTTTGATTGTCATTACCTTAAGTGGAATGTAACCTTGAAGTGTCATTATGTTATCCAAGGGGAATGACTCATTGTTTTTGAAGATGTGCCTTTGAAGGCTTTGCCAGTGGCCTCTTCTTGAATCCTCTGCATGTTCCCTTCTGTTGTCTTTTAGCTAAAGCAGGAGCCCGGAGACGACAACCCCATCTTCCTGCCCACCGACTCAGAGTACGACTGGCTCCTAGCCAAGACCTTTGTGAGGAGCGCCGACTTCAGTGAGCACCAGCTCAACACTCATCTGCTGCGGACCCACTTGCTGTGTGAGGTGTTTGCCGTAGCACTGCTACGCAACGTGGCCAGTGTTCACCCGCTGTACAAGGTATGTATTACCCTGACAATACAATGGCACCGCTGGAACATTCTATTTCAACTCCCAAGAGAATGATATTGGAATAAATCAAGTGATCTTAGATCTTACACATGTCGACGTATTAAAAAGATTATTATTTTCAAAAATGCATTTTTATATGAAATATATTTCTTTAACCACTTGTTTGAGGCTTTTAGAGACCTTAAAGAATAGTCTGCTTCAAATCCTCTAACATTATAACAATGCGATCCTTAGTGATATTTGATCTACCGTTGATTGTCCCCTTGTTAGAAGGCCACAATAAGCTCTTTGAATTGTTTGAACACTTAAGAATTGTTTATTTCTGTCTTCTATTTAGCTCCTGATTCCTCATACCCGCTACACTCTCCAGATTAACCACCTGGCAAGGCTTCTGCTAATATCCAAGACTGGTGTTTTTACTCAGGTAAACTATGAGGCTGCTTTAGACAGGGGTTAAGTGTCATGGGCATGAGCATCAAGACGGATTTGACTCTCTTATACCTGTAATGTACTCTTGTCAGTTAATTTCATTGACCGACCTTCTAGTTCGCAGCCTCCGGTGGAGATGGGATGTTTCAGATTATGAAGAGATCCGTGTCCGAGTTCACCTACTCCTCCCTGTGTTTACCAGAGGACATCTCTGAGCGAGGCCTTGAGTTTGTCCCCAACTTCTACTACCGGGATGACGGACTCAAGCTGTGGGAGATCATCCACAGGTACTCTTAACGGTGGAGGTTCACCTCTCGTTTCACAGCTCTACTGTGGGTATTTCTATGGTTATCAATAATCTATAAGAAAAACCTAATGATAGATAAATACTGTAGTAATACACAGGTCTATGCAAGAATGTGTTTGTGGTATGGAATAATTGTTTTTCGAAGGGGACTGTTTTAAAGATTGTTTTGGGAAAAATAAATTCTGTTTGATTTCAATAATCTTGGTTTGAGTTTAAGGTCAAATTAAATGAACTGGAACTGTGCCAACTGTCTAGCACCTCTTAGGACACAGGCCTTTTGTACATTTCTGTCCTGACAGACTGACACTTTTCCCAATGTGTGGTATGGCACAGATTTGTTGAAGGTTTGCTGGGCAGCTACTACAAGACAAACGCTGAGGTGGAGGAAGACATAGAACTCCAAAACTGGGTGAACGACATCTTTGAACGTGGCTTCCTAGGCCAAGCCCACACAGGTGAGCTTTTCCAGTGGATTGGATGTATCATAGGCTTACCTTTGCCGATAGCTTTGTATCCTGTTTCTTTCAATCAACTCCATTTTATGCCCACTCCCCCACCTCCACCACCTCCGCTACCCCTCATCCAGGGATTCCTCAGCGCCTGAGTACTGTGTCAGAGCTGGTAAAGTTTGTTACTATGGTGATCTTCACAGGCTCAGGCCAGCACTCTGCTGTCAACAGTGGACAGGTGGGTGTATTGATTTACCAGTCAGCTTATGTCATACCAGGATTAGGCCTCATCACATTGAACAATATGGTCCTCTATGTTCATCTTCAGTGTTTTGGCTTCAAGAGACTCAAAAAAAACATGTTTACTTTTGATAGTATGATTATGGCGGTTGGATGCCTAACACCCCCATCACCCTGCAACTTCCGCCCCCGACCACTAAGGGGCGCTCCAGTGAGAGCACCTTGCTGGAGACCTTGCCCGACGTCAACACCACGGCACAAGGTCTTTCCACTGTGTGGCTACTCAGCAAACAGTCCACTGACTTTGTAAGTTGGATCTAGCGTCAATCACAAAAGAAAATTGCTTTAAAAATTGTTCATATAGTTCTAGTTTATGGTTTAGTTAACTACTTGTGCTGGATTTATAGTGATGTCTTTATGACATAATTTTTTTTTCATTTTGCTCTGGAATTTACAAATATCAACTAATGGTATAAAACAGGATAAAAAGACGACAACATGTTTGTCCATCAATCATAATTGAGGATCACACAGTCTTTTTGTATTACTGCATGGTTTTAATTTGAACAGGTTGCACTTGGCCAGTATCCGGAAGACCATTTCAGTGAGGAGGTCCCAGTCAACATGATCAAGGCATTTCAAACAGAGCTTGAGGTCTTTAGTGCAGTAGTCAAGGCCAGAAACAAGAGCCTGGACGTAGCTTACACTTACTTGGACCCAACCCTGGTGGAAAACAGTGTCGCCATTTAGGTCACAAAGGTATTCGGAGTATTCAAATTGATTTCTGTTCAAGGTGCCTTTCTCCTTTACACAGTTATTACTAGAATGCTATCTATTTCTTTTTCCCATTTTTGTCTGAAGTTTTTTACTTATTTTTACTTAGTCAGTCAAATATTCAGATGTGGAATTATGCTCATGCTAAGCAAGTGTGCTTTAATTTGTTGCAGTGACAAAGTGCAGCAAAAATACATACGTTTTTGTAAAGGGGCCATTTATATACTTCCATATAATTGATTTTTAATTATAAAGAAAATATAGTTTATTAAAAATTGTCGTTTTGATTTATTTGTCTTGAATTGACATTAATGTATTAATGTAATCTATTAGTTGCAATCTGTACCACTGCTATGCAATTGGGTAATGCTCTTACAATTCATACTTAAATAAATAATTTTGTGTGTGTCAAGTCATATTATTTTCACTTATAATTTTCCCTTTAAAAATTGTATATGAAAATATCAAATAATACAAAGTCAAGATGCGGAAACCAGGGCAGGAGGCAGAGAACAGCAGGAACATTTAGACACGGCTCTATTTCAGAGCATTGCTATTAGCAACCTGCTGGAAGCCGTCTTGGTAAATCCTCTTAACATCAAGCCTATCCCCTTATTATCTATTGCAGTGCTGTAATTGTCATTGCGTGTTATCTTATTGGAACCCTTTCACCAGCTTTGATTTTGTGCTGCTGGTTCATCATTGGAAGCATGAACCAGAAGACGGACTGGAGTGATGGGTGCCTTACTTGCTGACAGTATGATGCATCACTGACAAATTGAAATGGTTTATTTTGACACTTCCTCTGTCAATCTAAGCTCCTGGCTACTTAAGCATTTTGGCTAAATCTGAGGCTTGAAACATTGTAATATTTTTGCCAGCCTTTATGGTTAGGTGTATGGCCAGTTGCCCATGCAGTGGTAGTTTAAGGCCTATTGACCATTGCCTGGTTAAATAAGGTTGTAATATTAGTAATGTTTTTGTGCCTGAACTTCATTGCTACAAGTCCTATTTACCAACTAGCCAGTGGTTTATCCTTCCTTTGGTCTTCAATATACTAACATCCATTGTCCTTGGGGTCATTTTGACCTCGCTAATTTGAACCTTTGAAAGTTGTATTCGTGTCTCTTTGTGGACCACATACATATATCTGCCTTTCAAAAAACATAACTCCCCCAAGCCCCCCCCCCCTTTACGTAATGTTAAAATTGTCACTTCTAAACATGTGGTTTGAAGTACACAAAGTTCTTGCCAAACTAAATTCATGTTATTTCGGGTTGGGTTGGAGTCCCTAAGCATAAAGAAGTGTTTTGAAAATGATCAAACAATTTTTTATGGTCACCCAAATATCAGTAACGTCCACCAGAACAAATCTGTAAAAATTCTTATTTTTTCATATATGTTGTATACAGCTTAAACAGTCTAGGGTCAAATTGGCCCCAAATAACACTGACGCATACATGTGTACAGGCCATTGAAAACGTATGATGATGTAAATATGTATATAATATTATACATATACATATTATACATATTATAATAATATGTAAATAATATTTACATTGGGAAATATCAATCCCTTATTGAAGCATGGGTCTTTGTCACCCAGAAAGACTCTCCATTGTTAACTTAGTGTGTGTCCACCTGCCCTTCTAAACGATTAGAATCATAAACACAACGTTAAATGCATATCAGTCAATTTTATTTTTTATTTACATAGTTGACTGAATAATAAATCATAATTTTGGTGCGACATCCATGCATTCAGTACAACTAGTTTTTCCAAATGATCAGACCCTTCATTGTTAGACAATAAAAAAATGCATCAGTGTGCTATTTTTAAATACAAATCCTATACTGTAATAAACCACAACAAAAAAAGTACTGTAAACACAGTTTTGCATTTTGCAAGGTGTCAATTTGGATTAATCAATTTGTAACCAATTGAAACAAATGAAAGCCATAATGTACAATTTTCATTTCAATTATAATTCAGGTGTGATTATACATAAGCGTACAGTATGAACCACACAGCATCATATAGGCTTAGGTATTATATAGAATATAGAATATGTACACACAACTACATTTACAATAATACACTTTGTGAAAGCATAAAAGGATTGTATACTGTCTGGGTTGTAAGTCTGTATAACAAACTGCACTTAATAGAACAAAGCACATAATAGAAATTGAATATCATCTGTAAAAGTTTATAGTGTATTGAACTGTACCTGCTTGTGAGAGAAATGAACAGGCTTCCATGTCATACAACAAACTAGGGCAGTGGCAATACATAATTAGGAGTTTTATACCAGCACAGAAACATATGTTTATTGTAACATGCTGACATGGGTTGGAGGTTGGGGTTCAACAATCTTTCAGAGTAGGGCAGATTGTATTGGGCAGATCGATTTTCTCTGTATTCGTTATTTTAATTATTTCATGTCAAGTTTGGTATTTGGTGTGTTCTGTGGGTTTAAAGGAAAAGCCTTAACACCAGGGCTGGTGGCACATTCTACCTTGGCTTCTATCAATCTATCATCATTCGTTTATTTAAAATGGGTGACATATTCAAACAATGGAATAGGTCCCCCTGCGTAGGTTTTTTGATGTTTGGCAAATAAAAAGCAATGGCTTGTGACAAAAAGATCAAAGCGGGCAAATGAAGATTTCTTGGGATGAAATACAAACAGAGTTTTTCTAGGAAAATACAATATGAATGAAGGCCTTAGACAGTGTGTTTGGCAGGAGTCATTTCAAGGGTAACCAGGGACATGCAATAGCGGAGGATAAGTGCGGTAAAGAAATAAGGTTGAAATACTTTGGGGCTAGTCAAATACCCTAAAGTCATGTAGATCAGTCCTTTTATCATCCACAAACAGACAGTGAGGAATGCACTGGTGGATTCGGACCCCCTGTAGTTGGTAAGGTGGCTGGAGGTGCAAGCTTGGGGCAGAGAGCAGGGGCGAGTGAGGATGTATCTGATCAGAGTCTGGTCTCCGTGCACTGTGTCCCCCCCCTCCATGACTCCCTTTTTGTGGATGCCCTCGTCGGATGGGTTGTGTGTATCAGTGTCTCCTCAGATTGTGCTCCTCTGTGCAGGTGCCTTTCCTCAGGGTGATGTCGTCCACCGCCATCTCCCCACTCCGGCCTCGCCCTCGCTCCCCCTTGAGGATCACCTGGGAAGCACGACATATGTGTTCACAGGGGCGTAGCTCGTCAAAGGACATTCAAAGGTCTTCTACACTGGTTAGCATCAAGGCACACTTTAGCAACAACACATTTTGTCTAGTGTCCCATGGTAACATTCCAATATGAAAAGTTCTGAAAATCCTAAAAGAATTCAGAATCTGACCTCCACATACTAAAATGACATTGAATGATTTATTACCTTCCCTCTCTAAAGCTTCTGTCAGCGATTTTTTAGTAGGGATATAAAAAATAAATTCTAAAGTATCCATTGATTTTTTTTCTTCAATATATGGCGACGGAAATTAGACAAGAAGTGATTAATGACTTCCCAGAGGGCAATGCAAGACAGATTAGAATGACCAGGAAGTGGCTTTCTGTTCACCCACCCACACACAAGGGCTGCCCAGCTCATACTCACACTCTCCAGGCCTGTTCCCCACAGTGTGATTTGGGTGTGCCTCCAGCCGTTGCCCCCGGTCCTGCCCCACACCGCTGGGCTGTACTGCTTGCCCTTCTTCACAAACACCTGCAGCATGCCCACGTGGTGGCCTGCCAGCTTGTGGCGGAAGGACAGGCACAGGTTGCCATCGTTCCAGGGCGGGGTCAGAGGGAGGACCAGCCGCGCCCCGCGCCCGCTCCTCTTGTTGCCCACTTCTGGGATGGTCAGGTAGCGCCCGCCTGTGGCATCCACCAAAAAATATAATTATTGGCATATATTTGTACCATATACTAGAATATTTGAGGTATTTCGTCTTGCCACAGTGGGAATAAAATATTGTACCACTATTTTTGCTTAGATGGCTAGGGCAATAAAGATGCGAGGGTGATATAAAAAGACAACCCGAGGGTGTTGGGGCTATTTTAGTTCAACTCGTCCCATCTTTCTGCCCTGCCTTTCATCTTGCAATGAAACGACGTTGCTCCCCGCAGCCATGACGCCACAGCACAGCGGCACGGGGTGTGCTCATGCCAACTGAATAGGTTCCTCACTGCTGTCATCAGTCTGCCAGTCGTTACAGTCCTCAAGAGCTCTGCTTCCCGACTGTCCTGACCTTCACTCCGTTCCTCCCCTGTGCCCCGAGCTAAACGGTGTCTCGTCCCCATTTACACAGTGAGAGCCCAGCCACAGGTGTCATAGATGGATGACTTAATCCGCTTCTCATTTGCATCCCTTTGTAGAGCGAAGCTCTGGTCTTAAAATGGATGACAGACGGACTAAGCTGAACTAATATCCGTCTTGACCCGTGATTGAGTGGAACAAAAGCGGTATAATGAATGGGAGCGTTTATAGATGTGTGAGTGCGCGTGGGAGTGTACATGAAACGTGTGGATGTTTAATGTTGAAGAATTGTCTTATGTAACTTAAACAAAAACGTTTAGCATCTTGATCGTTTATTATTTGGAGCGCCGACATCAACAGTGATTGCTGTGAGCAAACCAAACAAAACTGTAGAACCAGAACAGTCTTCAAGCTGAATGAGAAATCTGTCTCCACTCAAATGTCACGCCACTCAAATTAAGTATGAATTGGTTGGTTACCTGAAGGGTCAGGGGTGGTCTCCCAGTGCAAGTCCCCGTCTTTGTCCCGGATCCATCCGCACAGTCCGTTGTCAAAGGAGCAGCTTAGATAGCCGGCCTCTGGACGTATAAAAATAAACCAAACCAAAGATTTCTGAACCTTTCATTTTCTGACAAGGTGGAATTATTTCAATTTCCCCCTGCACTTCATCAGTAATCTATACAACATTGGAGAACATGAAAAATTGGAGGGTCAACTGAGGTGGCAGAGATACGTGACGAAGGGACAAACTATTCCTTGATGAATAGCCTAACGACTGTCAGTATGTCTCCCTTTGAATATTTGAATGAAGGACAAAATGTATTAATGTTTTTGGCACGCAAAAGCAAACACCACCTTCTTTTCCTATGGCAAATGCACAACACTGTGAAAATAGGTCGCCATGACGACCCAGAGTCATTTAACATCCCCTTTCTATTAAAATGCTGGTGCTTCAGCACTAACACTGAGGAGATATTAGTTATTAACTAACACAAATTCAGTCAGTGATGAAGCTCCCATCCATCATTGTCCGTGAAATAGGTTTCTGAATAGTACTTCACATTCAATTTTCAACGCCAAAGAATACTGCCTCCCCTGCCAAACTGCAAATGCAACAATGTGTTATGAGCCAAAACGAGCCAAAATCATCAGGCAATTTTAGATTCTGCACAACTAACTCCAACTAATAGAAAATAGCAGACATTGTTGATCAATAACAATATCTAAATTGTTGATTATAATGGCATGCTCCCTACACACAACAGTATCTGCTTTTACCTAAACTTTCACAACCAATCTATCAACATATTAGATTGCATGGCAGTTATCCAGTTCCCGACCAGTTAATAAATCATAAACCATATAAAAAATAGAAAAGGTCTGGAAATACATTCTGCCAATTATTTAAATTATACAGCCAGATGTCACCTGTCACTTTTCAGGGACAACCTGTGAAAACACACCTGGCCGCAATCACATCTTTCCTCAGCTGGCATGCAGTGCTACACAAATTGACTGTCAGTGTAATCTGGGTTCGAGCTGATGCAACTCGTCTATCATCGTTCTGAAGATCCGGCTTATATGGTGACTGGTGCGTATGATCTGACAGACACCAGCCTGTTTACCTGGGTCATCCTCTGCTTCATCTGCTGTGTTGCCGAGCTCAATGTCAAAGTCAATCCCCAGGATGGTGTTCTGGTCCTGGCTGCGAGGAACTGGAGAGAAGAGGTCAAAAGAGGTGGATGGGGTCAAATAATTCTCAGCAACTCGATTGGCTGATGCCTGTCTTGTGTGTCTCCATATATTTTTTTTTCTCACAGTTTGACATGTGATATAGTGAGTCCAGATCAATTAACATACATTCAGTCTTTCGATTGTTTCCAAGACTGACATCCCAAGACTGTTACATTTTACTCATATGACGTGAAGAGAAGGTTCTCCTATACACGAAAAGTTCATGGTGAACAAGTCGGAACATCAGCTGTCCCTGATGCAACGGCTGTGCAAATGCTCTGCAGGCCAACACACACAAAACACAGCTCTGCAACTGAAATAGCCCTGCTCTAATGCAGACAGGCTGGCTTCACACCGCCCAAAATACTGTGATCTGAGCCTTTTGACCCAACATAAAGGGACGTACCATAAAGAAATAACAGGTTGTTCCTCAATTTGTGTAAAACAAAACAACTTCATATAATATTTTTTACTGACGTAACCCTTTCAACAGCATGTTGTCTATGTAATTTGGTCACTTTTACTGAAATTAATATGCATAACATAACTCACTATCAGGAAGGATATTTCTTTTTTTCTTCTGGATAAAACTAGTTGAATTTTGAGAGGGATGTGATCAATTGAAACATTCTCAACATCTAAACTGGAGTTATGTATGTTAGCTTCCATTACACAAACAAACACACATTTGTAATCTAAACTGTCCTCAACAGTAAGTAATTTGTAATCTAAACTGTCCTTCCAGTCAGTTGAATCTCTCCCTGTGCCAGGTCATACCATTAGGCTGACAGTCAAGTAGCTTGTCAGCCTAAAGGAATCTGGAAGTGGATTCTCCTCACAGAGATTTCCTGGTAGAATACCAAGCTCTCCAGAAATTCCAGGCGTCCCGTAAGTGGCAAAGTCAGGGTATGTGTGCCGTAGAGAAGAAGAGAGGGAGGGCAATCTGAGTGTGTGTATCAATTCAGCCATCTTTGTACAGGTATTATTAGGCTCGCATTAGACGACAAGGTGACATTATTGTGACATTATGGTGACAAGGCTTAACGAGAACTAACTGTGTTCATATAGCTTCTCTCAACTAGAATGAAAGTCACCTCTGTCTGAGTGGTAGCTGTCACATCAATAATTGCGTTAAGATAGTGCTAACCAGAGCATCTTTGCTAAGGTTGCATGAGAGGTCTATTTTGTGGCATTGACTTAGCCGTTTCTGGTGTTATATTTTTCCACTTTGGTACTGATAAGTTGTTTGTTTTTTGTCACAAAACTGTTCTGTACATTTCTATTCAAATATTTATGATTCTTGTTGCTATCTTGAATCCTGACCATGTCACATTCATTCTTGGTAACCATTAAGAATGTCAATAAGTGTCTGAGATTGTGATTTTACCCCTTTTTCATCAGCCTGTCAGACGGAAGTTCTATTTCTAAACAACAGTGACTTCACAAAACCTGCGATTTCATTAGTCCTAAGCAGAGTGATACAAGTGATGTCATGGACAGTATTCCAAAAAGGTCAGTCTTTCATTTCATGTAATCATAATGCCAGATGAGAAAACCTCAAAATGGTAAGACGGAAAAAGCCTGTTGATACATAAAGAAAATGAAGATCAAAGTCAAATACTAAATCTGTACTGCCAATTGAATTACAAGCACTTTTCCTTGTGCTTGAAGGATTTTAATATAGGAAATCCGTGGACGTAATTCTTATTTGATATTCTGTAATTATACTCAAACTCAGGGGCACCTCATTTCCCTCTCATCCTTTTCATCTTGAGGAGACTCTAATCTTAGGAAACTGCTTTGCCTTGGTGAAATGAGAGCTCTCCACTAATAGATTGATGTCTTACTCAAGTAATGTAGACTGGCGTTAATAGAATCTTCTCCCCTTTTCCTTTTGTAATTATTTGCCGCCATCTGGGAAGGTGAGCTTGAACCACAATACTGCATTTTTATTTCACGCTGTCTAAAGGCTTGTACGTTTTTAATCACCACCTGAATATTTAGGATTCCACGTATAGGTGGTCTACATGAGACAAAACATAAGTTGATCT
>JAVQJS010098372.1:0-18704 GCA_036024795.1 Galaxias rostratus
TCTCCAAGCTTTTTCACACAATCCAGTACTGAAAAGAAGGGGAGCTGGGACTGGGACACTGGCTGTGGCAAATCAAAGGGGCTGCTCGTATACCTTCTAGGTACACATTAACCGTGACACATTACACTAGATAGCAGATGCAAAACGCTCTTGGAAAGGAAAGGAAAAATAACAAGGATTCCAAAGCCGTCGAACCACAATGTACAATACCTCCAATCATTCCTTGAGTTGAAATCCCTGCTGTGTTCAGCTGAAAGGTAGTGAAGGAGAAAAACATCAGGTTAGGTTACTGCATCTTGTGACATCACTACGCTTACCCATGTCATCAGTTACAGTCAGAGCCCAGGCTTTATTTCACTGACCATCACTACTGAAAGATGTCCCTCCAAAGAGACAGGACTAAAGGATGAGGAGGAGAGGTGGGTCTCCCATACCCATCAATCATCAACGGAAGCACCCGTAGGTCCTGGGAGGCGTGCAGTGACTTCCTCACTACATTTAGGCATCGACCCCATCGACCCCTCCACCCCCACCCCAGTCGAGTAATGTCCTGTGACGTCCCTAATCCCCCCCCCCCCCCCAATCTCCCCCTCAGTGTTTAGTGAGCATCATCGTTAGCGGGTGGCATTGAGCGGGGTCGGGCCGAGGGACATTAACGCTTCCCATGCAGCTGGTGAGGTCATAGGTGGCACCAGAGAGAAAGAAAGAAGAGATACTGTCATCCCTTGATGCTTCGAGGAGAGAAGTGTTCTGTTTCTCCAACGTGTGGCAAGTTTCTGACAGTTGGGTTGGATCCTTTCTCCTCTGCTGCAGTGTTTGCGTTTGAGGAGCCTTTTCATGCGTCAGAGCTCTCACTGCTCCTGCATCCTCCTCCAGCTCCTTCTGCTTAGTTCTGAATCCACAGCACTCCACACAGTGGACGACATGTGCGCGGAGATGCAGGCGAGAGCAGAGGAAGGTCTCCTCCATTCCTGAAAAGTAGAAGTGATTTGGTGACAACTCAGTTTGAAGTACTGCTGGGCCAGCAGAGTAAAAATATCCCTCAGGCACTGCCCTTAGAGGAAAGAATTCACAAGAATCCCAGATGAAAGCCCGGTGTTTACAGAAACGCTTTCTATTTCGGAGATGTTTTCTGACAAACACGTGGCCCCCGCGCAGGCCCTACTTAGCGTCAGGCGGCGGCTGGGTGAGGAGACGGCAGTCATTCCTCTGAGCGGGAGGTGGGGTGGGGGGGGGGGAGCCTGCCGAGAGTCTAATCGTCTCCTCTCTTTCTGTTTGCCTCGCTTGTTATTCTCCTCTTAATTGAGGGAGACGGTGGGAGGCCGATAAAGGCAGCGTTTGCACGCTGACTGGCAGAGTGATCGGAGCGCTGTGGCGTCCCTCGTGCAACACTGAGGGCTCGGAGATCCTCACCGGGTCTTTCCTCCCCTGCACTCCGTGTCTTTGTCCCGGTGAAGTGCGGTGAACGGCGCGGCGCACCACAGACAGGCTGCGCTGTGCGCTGCGTGTGTAGCGGATGGTGAGCTCTGTGAGTCCTGACACTTTCAATTTGATCGTGTGTCCACCCCTCTCAATAATAATAGTAATTAACAACCATTAGCATCATTAGCCTTTGTCTGGTTTACCAAAAATCAAACCAGGCAAAGATGCTCCTTCATAATTGATTTTACTGTCAAAACCAAACATTACGCCAGTGACAGACTGCCCACCATGTTTCAATACCCTGGAGGCCAGATCACCTACTGAACACCCTACCAGGGGAAAAAGCACCCAGAAGGTATGCTGTCCAAATCCTCTTACTGTTTGAGATGCATCAAACTGAGCACTTTCCTGTACAATTTGCATGTCCTCTTTACACATACATGTTTCCACGTAAAAGAAAGAGTATTAGGCAACATTAATCTCTTGTGGGGTTGATGTTGTGTTGCATAAATCCAACAGAGCCCTGTATAATTGCAGAGAAGTCTGTATTTGTGTGTGTGTGTTTGTGTGTGTGTGTGTGTGTTTGTGTGTGTGTGTGTGTGAGTGTGTGTGTGTGTGTTTACGTGCGTGCACGCCGGCAAGTGAGCGAGGAGAGGCGAAGGCAAACTAGGAACCGTGTGAGTTGTGGCAGACATTCCATTCCAGGCAGACTGATGTGCAATCAGAAGTTTCATTCACCTAGAGTGGTAGAGCAGGCTTATAAACCCACCTGATTGATTAGCCTGGGTGTCAGGGGACTAATACACAGCCCTAATCATTTCAAGAAGGCCTAGGGAGCTGGCCAGGGTCCTAAATCTGGAACCGGCAGACGGGAGACGCTGCACTAACCTTGGAGTTTGCTGATACTGGGTGATTTAGGGTTGTTGAGGAAATGGAAGGTGATTAGGAACGACATTGATGTTAATGATCAAGTGTATGCGCGTGAAATTGAGGCTTGAATTAATTACCTTTTAATGCCTTGGCGCGAGGACAGGCAGGCAAACGACTGTCCAGATCGCTTTCACTTTTGATGGAGAAGCTGTGTTTGGAGAGGAGACTGTACGACGGCTGTGTTTGCATGTGCTCCTGGAAATGCAAAGTAGTCAGATGGAAACACTTTGAAAATAAATGAGATTCTGGAACTGGGCAGGGCTTTCCATAACAGAGTAAATGAAGTCTTCAAGTTTTATATTTCACGCTAATGCAATCTAAAGATCACTCATTAGTCGTTTGATTGGTTCTAGTTCTCCTACTTTGCAACCTGGTTTTATGAATCTTTCTTAAACAATTACAACTTCATACTGCAATAAGAGCTACAACCTTGAATTCTGCATAAAAATAATTGGTGTGAAAATTCCTTGTTTTTCCATCTGCCATCCAACAACATGGCTTTCACAATGAGGTCTTTTTTTCTTGTTTCAACCCATCAGTAACATATCTCTTTGATTTTGTGGAAGAAAATACATTCAGCCCTCATCAATCGACCGGACATGGTGATGTCAATCGTGACTTTAAAAAATATTATGAAGATTGCATCACCGCAATAGCTGATATGGCAATCAAAAACAATAATGAAGAAAATGACTATATAGAAAAATGATAATTTTAACAGGTTCCAAAAGAAACAGCTCTTCTCTCTCTCAAAAAGGCTGTCCCTCAACATGTCTTATCATATCCTCATATTGATCAAACCACTGGCAGAGCATCTTCAGTTCACCAGCATCTCGTGGGAGGAGGAGAGAGAAGGAGGTGGCACGCTGTACAGAGTCTGGGCACACCTACAACCCCAGGGGGCCCCTTCACCACCCTCCGACCCCTCACGGGCACTCCATCCCCTCTCATGGCAGGGCCTCCGCCAGAGAGGGCGGCCAGACGGATCCTCTGTTCCTTTCAGGGAGGCGGGCGGCAGACGGCTGATTGTCTATCACCCAGAGACTGTGGGTGGTAGAGGTGTTGGCGAGAAACAAAGGTGGTCAAAGACTATTCCCATCACATCATTCTGTCTGTCAGGCGTAGCCCGCAGCTTCATTACGGCTGCTGAATTGCACTGCTGCCAATGCACGCCGGTATAGTGCGCACAAACACACACACACACACACACACACACACACACACACACACACACGCACACACACACGCACATGCGCGCACACAGACACATATGCACGCACACTGACAATCCAAACCACTCAAACTCCTAGAATGAGAAATGGCACACTGACAGTGCCATGATTGACGGATTGCGTTTTCATACCGACACACTCCTACCTTGCCTCACAGCTCGCTTGGTGCCACGGTGAGGAAGAAAGGCTAACCGGGAGGTCCAGACACCCGCCTCGCTGCTCCACCTACAGCTTGACCATACACACACCTAGAGTGGGAACATGTTAATGCCTCTACTACCCACTACCCCTCAAGAAACATGCACTCAGTAAGCCCCCTCCCTTTCAGAATATAACCCATTTGGGAAACATAGTTTTCTTATGTTGTATGTCTTTCTGTTAGATGTCTATGGAGGGGTAGGCGGTAACAGATGGACCTAGCGGTAAGCAGAAGGCCTTTGCAATGTTTGCCATGCGTTTGTGAGAGTAAAGCTGTGTGTGTGCGCGCGCGTGAATGCCTGTGTGTGTGTGCGTGTGTGATTATGTGTGTGATGGTTAGCCACAACAGAAGAAGGGCGTTGCATTAATCAGCCATAGATGTGTTATGCATGAAAGCCGTGGCTCACAGCACTTACCATCATCCGGCTAAACTAACGGAAGAACCAATAAATTACAAGAGGTGATTAATAAGTACCCATGGAGCGCCTGGCATTCCTTCTACTGCTCCATCTCATTTGGTCTCTCTGTCACTTGGTTTCTCCAGGGTCCCCTCCCCCCTCCGTCCATGTAGCCACACAAACAGACACACAGCGGCGTGCCGCTTTACGTCTCACTTCGGAGCAGCGTGTCCGTTTCCTCCTCCGTCTGTCTCTGGCTCTGCTCCAGTTTCATTCCTCCGTAGTGCCAAGGCAGAGCTCACCGTGGGGGAACGCAGCGTGGAGCGGCGCGCAAGGTGAACAGAGGGGGGTCGCTCTGACAGTCGCATCATTAGTGCTCCCCGGGACCGTGTGTGTGTGTGTGTGTGTGTGTGTGTGTGTGTGTGTGTGTGTGTGTGTGTGTGTGCGTGTGTTTGAAGGTTTACCAGCTTTTCCAGCTTTTCTTTTTTTTTGTCCTAGTGAGAGGCTGAGGAAGTGCAGCCTCTGGATGCTGCCCATACCTCCTGAAGAGAGTGGCTCTATAACGGCACAGCCTCGCCCAAGCACCACTCTACCCCGATCCATCACAAAGTTGGGCAGCGCACTCTCAAGCACACGCACCAACGCACACACCATCACACACACACACGCACGCAAACACACACACACACACACACACAATCGCGGACTGTCACAGCCCACTGCTGAGATTGATGTGCACCAGGAGCCACACTTTTCTGTGACTGTCAGATGAAGGATTCACGGCAGCGAGCAGAACAGGCCCTCGCCGAGGCTGAGAGAGGGGGGAGTGGTGATGATGGAGACGGGCGCTGCCTCCCTGGTATAAATGGCCACTAGTCCGTGGAGCAGGGGGAAATAGATGGCCGCCGTCACACTGTTTGTCTTTGATGATTCTCCCAGCTGCCTCTGAACCG
Organism: Galaxias rostratus; assembly: GCA_036024795.1. Taxonomy (NCBI): domain Eukaryota; kingdom Metazoa; phylum Chordata; class Actinopteri; order Galaxiiformes; family Galaxiidae; genus Galaxias; species Galaxias rostratus. The sequence continues at coordinate 5,134 of JAVQJS010098372.1, forward strand.
GGACGCTGTGGAAGCAGAGGTCCTGGAGACTGACAGATGTGCATGCCCTACGATGGGGTGCGTCAGCGTTTGTCGCCAGCCCAACCTCTGACGGTGTGTAATGCTAACAACCCCCCCCCCCCCAGCCCAAAGCGCCCGCCTGGTCCACGGGGGAGACACGTCGCTTCCATGGGGGGTGACGACACAAGCCTTAAATCCACAGTGTAACTGTGAAATCCACAGCGGAGAGGCAGGAGGGGCTCCGCTCTGCAGATGACGAAACCCTTCCTGTGGGGGGAGTGCCTGCCACGGGCCACATCTTCTAAGACCAATCCGCCAATTACGTGGACACAAAGGTTTTGCTCACCGTGGCGAATGACATCAGCTCCCCTTGCCAAATGCCGTGCGCCACAGACAGTCACAGCCCTAAGTGTGTGTCTGGTAGAATCGAGTCATTTCCACTGCAGCCCGTGCGTTCAAAGGCCTGTTTCAAAGGAGCGCCTCCCCGCAGCTTTCTCCAGAGCACCATAGGATTGGCATGCCCACTATGTGAACTGCCACCGCAAGCTGTCTGTCAGAGAACATCAGCTACCTATATTCTGTCCTCAGGGACGCTAAGGGAAAGGAGAACACTCCCATTCCCTTTCCATTCTCCCTCAGTACACCCACCAACCTACCTACTGCCACACACCAGAACACACACACACACCAACACACACACCAACACACACACACACACACACACACACACACACACACACACACACACACACACAGCCATATAGAGTGTGTGGTGTAAGCCGTGTACCACATATTTTATGAGGCTTTGTTTGGGGGGCATGCATAAATTGTGTTTTGATTTCTGTTCGCAATTGTACTCCAACCCACCATGAGGTTACTAAGGGTCTGATCTCCTCCTTCAAGGGAAGGGGGCGTCCCATTGAGACTGATCCCACTCCATAGTCCGGGTGCTCCCAAATCATCCTCCCACCGATCAAAACCTTTCTCTCCACTTAACGTTAAAGCCTCTGAAGATTTCCTCCCAAATCCTTGGCCAAACTGGGAGCACTGCGTGCACAAAACAAACTGCCCTCATCCCCTCAAACCCACTGATTCACGTCTATCTCTCTCTCTCTCTCTCTCTCTCTCTCTGGCTCGCCTGGATCCTTTCCCAGCCAGCATGGGCTTTGCACCCACACTCCAAGCCAGGCGTGGTAATATTATCCCATTGTCAAGATAGTGATGTGCAGCCTGGGTCGTGGTCTCCTCACCCCCTCTCCCCTATGGAGCACACCTCAGCAGCAACTGATCTTCCTCACTCCAAGTCCGGCTGGACATGAAATACTGGAGAAGCAGCTCTGAGCAGTCAATGATATCTGGTGATTTAAACCTGGCCGTAGGCCCGCAAGCACATGTATCCCTTTGCTCTCTCCTTCTCTTTCTTTCTAAGCTGTTATTCAAAGGGTTGGTCTCAACTCAACACAGCGTTAGTATAGAGCACAGGGTGGCTACACTTTGTGCTACATCTGACAGTCTTACAGTCCCATTGTGTTGTGGTGGGTTGGGAATGTGTACAGATGGATCAGAAGGGGACAAGATGTTGTTTGCTGCCCTCTGTAGTAAGGATCGGGTGGAGGTCCAAAATGGATGCTTGTGTGCTCGTGCATTTATGGATGAACAAAGAAACAGTCACGAATGTCTAATATATTCAGGTTGATTTGTGTACGTTTTTAGAGTACGGCCCGTATCTAAACAAAGGGCACCGAAAGTCAAAGTCTTGCTCGTCCGTCTTCCTCCAGGTCTTTCCGAGGCAGCACGGAGGACCGGACCGTGGTGTACCTTCAGTGGCATGGGATCAATGATATAGACTATGTGACAGAGAACATCAATGTCTGGCCTCAGAGCTGAGGAAGAGGTCAGCAGCTCAAACAAAGGGACAGAAGGGCGCCCTTGATACTTGTTATACAGTGCATGCTGAGTGTTTGTTTTCCCGTTTTAACAGGAAAAACGTGTTCCGAACTCAATACGATCAACATGGGAGGTTTCTTTGAGAAGTTATGAAACTTCAGAGGGGGCCCTCACAAAATTCATACTTTAAGGCAAACTTCTCTGCCTTCAACTATGTTATCAAGAGACTGACAAGGGTCATTTACATTGCTAGACATGACAGATTTCAGTCAGACAAACGCATCCGTCTTCCAAAGGAAATTATAGAAAGTGAATGCGCATCAGTTTGGCATGGTTTGGTCCGCTGAATATTTGAAGCTCCCTCTTGAACATATCCGGGACAACATCAAGAGACAGGGAGCACACATATATCAATCCCCCCTTTGGAACGGATCAACGGACCGGAGGCAGCTGGACTGGAGGCAGCTGGACTGGAGGGAGGGGAGGAGTGCCATTCTCTGATGGGCACAGAACCTAACTTTGACTCCAGGACATGGAAATGGCCCCCCTCACTGACAGGACATGTAAACTAATGAGTCAAGCGATTAGTGTCTCCGGCACGCGGAGTGCGGCATGGACCTTCACTGAGCTTCATGTCAACATTTAGCGGATGTGAATATGAATCTGTTTTTTTGCTGGGTTTGGGTCTGCTAAATTGTTTTGTTGCACGGTACCTGTCTGGGACAACATCCAGAGGCAGGGAGCACAGACGTCAACTCCCCACCTACATACACTGTGTAAGTAGCACATCGATTGTATGTGACGAAGGTAACTACTGTTTCCCTTGACCCCACCACTATCAAACCGTTGTCCCTCCATTCGTACGGCAGCAGCAGGGATCTATTTCACCAAGCACAAACCTCACGCTGTCTGACCGAACCTTCACTGGGCTTCATTGATTCAGCGTGCCAATCATTCATTCTTCAACACGTTTGCACCAAAAGCACAGCAGCACCAGGTTTTTCTATCCCTTGATTCAGACAATCCCATGGGAGATTTTCCCCAAGAGGGCTAATGTTCCAGAGTGTTGAGTCCAGTCTGTTTGTTAAGACGTACCGTCAGGAATGTCTGGCATGATTCCATTAGTTTTTTTTATAACCTTAATCCTTTAAATGTTTCATTTCTTGTGACTGCCTGTCATCTCATAAGCTTTTCCTCTGCCTCTTCACTCACGCTCTGTTGGCATGTCAAATGGCACAGCACCACTTAAGATCGCCATTTGGCTCATGTCTACGAACTTTATTTGCATTCTTTGCCTCGGGGGAGGATGTCTAAATGATCCCCATCCTCGCAGGCTCATGTCTCCCTGGCGGAGGCGAGGAAGAGGGAGAGCAGGAGAGCAAATGATGATGATGATGACGACTCCACAGAGAGACAGTGCAATCAGAAAGAGGACTTAGTGCACGCTAATTGGGGGGTAGAAACCTCCAAGGAGATTTGGCAAACGGTTATGGTTCTCCGCCATGTCTTTCGACAGGGGGCCCGCTAATCCTCGCCACCCATCAGAGACTCAGCCACTGTTGGGTGGGTGCGTGGGTGGCAGCCATGTGCTGAATTAACATTTCTGCAATCAAAAAGCTTCAATCGACCTCCTGCAAAAGCTGTTATAGCGAGAAAGAGGGGGAGACAGAGAGAGTGAGGGAGGGAGGAAGCCCAAAAAAAAAAACTCACAGAAATCAATCAGCATAACTCCCATTAAACAACTCAGAGATCTGGAGATGGATAAAAGTTTCAGAGAGAACATGAGGAACTTTCATATTGGTTTTCCCTCCGCCTTAGACAATGCAAACAAACATTTTACATAATGGCACATTCAAACCAAGAGGGGGCCGTTTAAACAGCCTCCAGTAAATCGAGGAGAACCGGTACCATTTGCCGATGGGCTACACTGATTTAGCTGCGTGCCAAACCCCCGTCTTCTCCTTGCTGCTGGTCCTGCTCTGTTCCCTTTACAAACAACAAGATGAACACAGGATAAGGACACTGTTCAATTGACAATGCAGGACAAGAAAAGAGGTTAAGTGTTGGCCCTAATTTAAGCTGCATTTCCAGAAACGTAGCCATTAAAGGTGAGAACCTTTTGAAGTAACACACTGAATAAAGGGACTCCAAAAAAGAAGAAACATGTAAAGTATCCCTCAAAATATTACACACATTTAAAACATGTATAATAAAAGAACACATTACAAAGTAGGCATAATCCACAAACATTATTCATACAAAAAATCGTAGGAAAAGTCACTTGGAAATAATGCTAGCTTTATTAAAAGACAATAAGACAAAAACTGCGAGACAATCAAGGGTCAGCTGTCATTTACCCAGAGTTCAATGGTACATATTATGGTGAGACTATTCCAGGCATTCAATACATCTAATCTCATCTTCCGAGGCCCACAACACTACAAGTACGCGGCAACGCGGGCCTCTGGAGGTACGCACTAACCGAGCACTGTGAGCTCAGATTCCATGGCAACCCCTCTGATAAAGTTCTCATTGACACCCCGGCAGCATGGTCTCCGGTGGGAGTCAGCTTATGGAAACTATGCATAAAAGCTTCGCGTAGCGGAATTATTGTTTCTAATGAGGTAGCGGTAGAATGCCTATGAGAAGTGTCCTCCGCTCACACGTGCACTTGATGGACTGGCCACTGGTGCCAGTCAACAGAGCCAATAGAGATGAAGGAGGAGGAGGGGGGGCAAAGCAAGAAATATTCAGAGAGAACGACAGACAAACAAACAGGACGAGATGCACAAATATAATGACATTTTAAACGATTTTCACAACCCCCGCCCTCCCCGTAGTGGATTCCAAAGCACCTCCAAAGTTATCAATGGCGTTGAATTGTGAAAGCACATATGTTGAGAAATGAGATGGGCTGCAGTGTTTGTGTTGTGTTTGGCTCAGGTAAGCTCGGCTGCACCTTTTGTCTAGGTGGTAAGGTAAGCTCCACCGCACCTTTTGTCTGGGCTTTGAGTGCTCAACAGACAAGAAAAAGACAATCCGTCTACAGTCACACTGCGGCAGAATAGAATTGCTCACAGTGGCATAATGGTTAGCGCTTCGAATTCTTGATTCAAACCTCTAATTCCTTTTTTATCATCTTACGCATGGTACGCTGTCTGTTTTCCTGTCAACGCACATCAGGTCACGGCCATGCAGAAGGCAGGCAGCTCAAGCAAGGGCATCAAGAAGGTAATTTTTAAGTCTTTTTCCAAACGTTGTTTATTTGAACACTGGTGTAATTTGTGTTAAAAGTAGACATCTTTTTCTTGTGAAGTATGTGTAATAAATTTAAAAGGTTGGAAGGTAAGCATACCATATTCTACTATTGATTTTGATAAACAAAATGAGAGAGAATTGGAGGAGATGTAGTCGGGGGCTGAAGCATCGGTGAGCCGTGGCATCCCCCCAGGACATTCAAGGTCACCAAACAGCGACTTAACGGAGAAGGAGTGCAGGAAGTTGAGAGCAGTCAAAGCCAGCATGGTAGATGATCCTTAATGGTAATACCTTTAAGACTACAAGACTTATAAGACTACATACGTTTGTTTCCCTGAGATAAGACGAGCATTTTGAGGGTCGGCAGATGCTAGGGGTGAACACACCAATAAAGAGAAGACGGGTCGATAGTAAATTGGAGACGACGGGGATTCTAGAAGGTTCCTAGTAAGGAGATTTGTCTTTTGTATGTAGGGTTGTAATCTCTTCTAATTGAAAAGACACAATTCTTGGACTGGGGAGGGTTCTTTTGTATAGTGTATTAGCATTATTGTACATTGTTTTCTCATTCACGTCCTCAGTGCCTTTTATAGTGTAGTGTACAACATGTTGTGCTGTTGTTAGAGGACTTAAACTGGAAGTTAAACAGCTGCACAAATAAAGTTGTTATTTTTTATGTGTATTAGCTTTAGGTGGTTAGCACTGTTGCCTCAGAGCAAGAAGGCCCTGGGTTCAATCCCCACCTAACCCAAGGGTCTTTCTGTGTGGAGTCTGCATGTTCTCACCGTGTCAGCGTGGGTTTCCTTCCAACATGCAGGTTAATAGGTTTCTTTAAATTGTTTGTAGATGTGAATGTGAATGTGTGTTAGTTGTTGTCTATCCCAAGGTGTTGGCCATGTGATAGACCAGGGACCTGTCCAGGGTGTACCCCGCCTCTTGCTCTATGTTGGCTGGGATAGGCTCCAGCCCCCCCGCGACCCTTCATAGGATAGGTGGTATAGCTAATGGAGTTACTGAAATATCTTTTAGTGCACAAGTGTGGGTGAAAGAGAGGCAATGGGGGAGGGAAGGCAAGGGTTGATCAGTTTTGTGTCCTGTCTGTACTTTGAATAATTTAGCAATATTCAGAGTCATCCAACTGGACATACACTGATAAGTTAAGATATATTATGTTCAATCCATGACGTGGTGAACTTGCAAACAAACACACTGCACATTTTCAGCCTGGGCTGTTGAATTCTACAGTCCTCGTAACCCAGTTAAGTCTAGTTTTGCATTCAGCTTCCACTCGGCTATAGAAAATGACACCAACTGTCCTTTTTATTTTCTTCTATTCACACAGGACAGTGTAAACCACTAAATGAAGAAGAAGTGATAGGGGGCATTTAGTCTTTTGTTGGGGCCTTATCTTCTTCTCAGCCAGCACTTCTAAGACTTGTCTTTGCAGACATTTCTGGGGATTAGAGAAGGATTATTTTTCCTCCTGACTGGTATCTCGAAAATGATGTTGTCGAAAACACACAGGCAACATGTCATACATCCGTGCTCTATTCTAAAACACATACCGTGACGTCCTCATAATAGGAAAGATTCACTGCGGTGAACGGGGTTCGCACCGAGCGAGCATGTCCTGCAGGTTTACAAAGACAAACGCCGGGGATTATCACTTTGGAAGAAAGCCCCTGTGGATGAATCACATAAAACCGTGTGGGAATTAGCGATTAGCGATTCTGTTAAAGAGAGAGCGATATCCCTTTTCAGTGAGCAAATATGTCAAAGAGGTGGTGACAGGATGACGGTTGACAGAGAGGCTGTCTGAGTTCATCCTGTCTCACTGCCCCAAGGTCACAAGATTTTCCTTAAATATTGTGATCTAATTTCACCCAAACCCGACGCCACTGTCAGTTCTCCCTTGCACTATTAGGATATACAAAGAGGAGAGAGGGAGATTTATAATTATATATATTTTTTATTATCGCAGAACGTCTAAAACGACGTCTCGAATATAAAATAAGAAATAAACCAGCCTTCAAACTGTGTTTACGATAACGAATGAATAATGGATGAATATTGGAATAAAAACAGAAAGTTTTTAGTCTGGCTAAGAGAAGGCGTTCGGCCCAGGAATGACTTCACTGAATTTCTACAGACCAGCCAAACGCCTGCATTAGCAAAGACAGAAGGGAAAATGAACCGACACAGCAGCCCGACCAGAAACGCCATCGCACAGCAAGTCGCTGGTCGCTGCTGCGGTTGTTTGTCCGCCCGGATGAGAATGATCCGCTGTCCGCCCCCACATCCCGGAGGACAATGGGGCGCACTGTGACGGGTCAGTACCACGCAACCACCCAGTACAACTTTCTCATCGAGGAGAGACGGTGAGTCAGGACACCTTTTTCTGATCTCTGATTGTGCACTCGTCTGCGATACATTTCAGGCACAGGATAGATGAACTGCATCTGTGATTAGAGCAGGCCCATCGAATTTGAGTGCAAAGAATCTGAAAGAAGACGACCTGGTCACTGTACCATTTTAGTGACCCGGCTTTCTGCAGGAAAATCGACGCCAATCCTATCCCCTCCTATGTGAGGAGAGTGACCGTCCGCGTGCATTCACGGAGCTCACCCCCGGTGCCATTAATCTCTGCGGCCGGCTAGTCAATGATAATTCAGTCTAGTTGATTAGAATAAGAGAGATTAAGTGAACAACTTGGTGGCTGGACAGCACCGTCCAACTTGGCATTTCCACATCATTAGTCTAAAGGGCCACTGCTCGATCCAGTGTAATCAGAGAGGTACTGCAATGCAAGTCACAGGAACAAGCATTCACGTAATGGGAGCGGTCGGCCAGTCAGACCCCCCCCCCCCCCCTCCCCCTCTGAGCTCACACTAGAAAGTGGAGGGGTAGATGGCACAACACAATACGTTCACTAGGGACTCGAACGTGTCAAGGTACCGTTCATTGAAATAAAAAATTAAAAGGCAGAGTGGTCATTAACCACCCCGCCCCCAGGGAGCTCAACTCCCTTGGCCTTCCTTTAGACCCCAGGAACAAAGCAGGGCAGCAGAGGCGGCAGCAGCAGCAACCTGGCCGTGGGAGTCAGTGTGGAAGGCCTATCTTATTACGGCGGCGGCAGCAGCAGCAGCAGCCACGATTAAGACAGGAACACCCCACCATGTGCTAATCCCTACAGCGGAACACACTAATCCAGGGCAGTGTGGGAGCGAGAAGGTAATCCTCTCCCCAGTGGATCATTTAGTTACCAGCTCCAACCTGCCTCCACCTGTGGAGTCCAGCCTCTTATCTGCCTCTGATGGGGGAGAAAAGACCGGCAGCTCCGTGGAGCCACTGTGGGGTTCCCCAAGGCTTACCAAGACACCCGTGGGGTTGATTTGCTGACGCAGACAGCGTCCGATGTATAGCGTGAGGTAGTTAAGGGGACTACATTAAATTCATTTCATTTGACATTTGATGGTTATGAAAGGTCTGTGGGACAAAAACACACGAGACAATCCTCTCAGCCTTGCACGGCGTTTTATTGATGCTGTTGGAAGAAAGAGATGTTTACAATTGAACAAAAAAATCATCATCGATTTCTACGGCCTGCTGTGTCAAAACCTTTCTGGGGCGTCGCCTTTCAGAAACTATTACACAATAGATCTAGGAAAGAAATGTAAACTAGAACGCAAAAAGGTCTCTCAAGTCTTTGGCTAAGTATGGATGAGAGCATAAGGCCTGTTTTTGCTACTGAACTCTGTCACAGTGTCAGCAGAGCTATAGTGTTTAAAGAGTCTTCGGACACCATTACCTGGAGCCTCTGACCAGTCCTTAAAGCAGGTGTCCCCCACCTGCACAGGGAGATATTGTTTGTGTGTGTGTGTGTGTGTGTGAGGGGTCACTGCTAACACCACACTGAGGCTCAGCAGATCAGAGAACGTGTTTTGACATGGCATCATTTCCTGGCACACTATCATGGTTAAATACCACATAGGAGAGTGATACTTTATACCGCGGCTATATGGTTGACAACATTCAGTATACTGTAAGATTCAATGGCATTTCCTATGTGAGTGTGAGGAAAGTGGTCTGCGATTAGGAGTCGGGAGTTCAGTTTAGTACTTCCTTAAATCAGGAGGATGACAGGATATTGGTGTTTCCTCCGGAACTCCGAAGATGAAACGTTTTTTGCTTTTCCAAGTGCTCGGATGCACCATGATAAAGTATCGGCAGACTTCTGTATAAACGTGGTTCAGCACTTGCTGTGCAGTAAATATATTTGATTTTCGAGGACAAAATATCCCTAAAACATACATGTTTATCTCACAGTAGTCCCTGCAACTTGTACTCCTGGTAGGTATGAGAAACAACAAAACAATGAAAATGGAAAAACATGACAAATTAAAACCAAAATAAAAAATGAGAAGTAAAATAGCATCATGATGAAAATCATCCATACTTGACATATTTATACAAAAGTACATTTCTGGCTTTCGTCTCTTAAGAATAGATTATCGAAACAATGCTTGGGTCCTTAGATCACACCGGAGTTCACCCCAATCCAAATTTCTCCTTATAAAATAGTCCGGGGCTCCTGCGGTGCCGCCAGCAGGGGATATGTCTTCTGCAGCGCTCAGCTCCATTCCCACCATTCATCAAGTGATCCTGTTAATTAGGGCAATTCAACGCATTCCATGCTAAAACTAGAAAAACAAGCAAGAGCAACAGTGGAATGGAAGCACTGGTCTATGTGGTTGAAAATGCAGTGACTAAGGGGAACGGGGGCGTGTTCTACAAGAAGGGTGTGTGAGACTTGGACAACACGCACATGGCTCAAGGTTGAGGAGGGCTTATAGATCTGGTGGCCTTGGGTAAGAGGTTGCGACCCTTTTCTGTGAGTGGCAACCAGAGAGAGGAGGGGGACTAGGCATCTAGGCAGGCGTGAGATAGGTGAGCAAAGCGCTGGGCCTGGGCTTCTCATAGCCCTTGGAGGAACTCCTGGAGCTGTCGGACGATCTCCGTGTCCACCGTCTCCATGAGGGCCCCAAAGCTCTGGTCCCCCATCAGAGCCTGCTGGGCTTTGAGCTTCTCGTAGACAAACTGCTGTAGGGACACGCTGTGCACTGGGTCCTGCAGGGCCAGCTGTAGGGACACAAGACAGGCAGGGATGTCAGCAGACAGCCAAAACGCACAGCTCTCATTACTAGAGAGGCCCACGAGTTGGCCTCTGTGATTCAGTCTCAACTTGAGGAAGGGAAGAAAGGGTAGAACAGCAGGCAACACCAACGGTGGTAGCGAGGTATGTGTCCCTCAGAGGATTAAACGTTAGGAGGGTGGGGATGAGAGACGCACATAACAGAGATAAACACAGTGGGCTGTCACTCCAGCAGGGGGGAGACAGGACAGGTGTGTGTGGAGCCCACGCTAGCATACCAGCGGAGGCAATATTTTTCCTTCATGCCCCTCTAGACTAATTAGCGTGGTTCTACACTGGCACTGTTGAACACTCAACGTTGATTGGCTAGATGGGGGTGTATTTATTTTGCCTACGGCCCGGGTTATCTGCTCACTTTCTAATCAACCTGCACTGAATGAACCCTTGGTATAATTCTTCCATGTGGAGATATTATCTTTGTGCATGTTGCTTAGATCTAAGTAATAATAAGTCTTTATTTAAGGTTACTAGAGGCAGCGTGTCTGTCAGAGATCATTTTGGAGACCCCTACCATTTGTGAAATAATGTTCCCTAACCATCGCAAAGAATGCATGCTTAATGTTTGTGGTCGGTGCATAATGCTAACACAATTAACAACAATACACACTTCTACTATAAGTAGAATACTAAGACTATACTCTTACTCAATTAGTGACGCATTTCAATGTGCCAAAAAGCAATTCATCACAAAATGTATATATTTTTTTTTTTTTTTTTTTCAAACTCCACTAGAGATTACAGTGTGCCATCAGAAGAAATGTATCGATAATCCGTTAATATATATATAAAAGGTGGCCTATAGCTGCTTTGGAAATAATGCTCCTCTTTCCACAACAGAAACTGTTCGTTCTCGTTGACCTTCCTCTAAGTTTTAGACTAGAGCGACATGCTTAAGCCACCATCCTAAACCTGATGGCTGTGGTTTATTCCAGAACTTCTGGGCTCAAACCACTACTTGATGCCCATAGAGTATCATTGCAGACAATCCTTTTATAAAAGAACTCTACCAACAACCAAACACCTCCTTCTTCTAGATCACACACCGTACCAAAGACATATCCTCTCATTGGCTATTCTTCTTAGTACATAGGGGTACCTCTGCAATTGGAAAATGCTCCACCACAGACTTAATGTTCTTTCAGGATATGGTTGAATCACAACCATTGTAAGAGGCTTATACATCTCTGTTGAACGGGCTGACATAACTAGAGTGCAATTGTTCTTAGCTTTTACTTAGAAGTAAAACATTGCTGTCGACTTTTTTGACAGATTTCGACTCCTTATCATGCTTTGAACTGTATTGTTTTCACAGTGGCTTCATCTGTTGCTTTCAGCTTTCTAGTGGACAGGGACAAACGCTGATGTGGAGGCCGTGGACGTGAACGCAGGCCTAAGGCGGACCCCTGGTAAACAGTCACGTCACAAAGGCCTCCCCTAGTAGCACCATCTACACCGGAGGGACCTTAACCTCCACCACGGCTTGCCTTCATGTCGAGTTGGGAAGACATGTGATCTACAGGGCCAAGAAAACAGATCCCAAAACAGCAAAGGCTGAGCCCAAAGACGGATCCACTCAACTCTACTACAAAAATAGACTCGCACATACCTTTGTATCATTCATCATAATAACAAGTATTTGAATAATTTATCTAATTTTCTTGTTTGAACTCGTGTTTTGGTCAGCCTTGCGGTTAAGGACAGGTACAAAGTGACAGATGGGCTTCTAGCAGTGACAGTGAGAGAATGGCAAGTGAGAGTGTGAAATGACCCTACTTAGAAATCTAGTTTACAATATTTAATATCGCTGAAATAGATATAGATAACGTTCACCTCAGACATTAATCATGCATTCACTTATTTTATTGTTAACACACATAAAGAGATTCTATTTGAAACAGCCTTCTGGAAGTGAGTTATGAGTTGCTGTCTATAATTCATGTGCATACATAAATCTCAGGAGTTCTGATTCCATGGGTGCTGAACGCTTCAGAAACAGGGCCATATAAGAGACTGCAAACTCATATAGGACCTTGACAAGGAACTGAGCAAAGGACCCACCACACAGCTGAACACAAAACCACACGTCAGATAAGAAGCACACTGTGGTCGGGGTTATACGGGTGTAATACCTGACCCAAGGGCCTTTCTGTGTGGAGTTTGCATGTTCTCCCCGTGTTGCGTGGGTTTCCTCCGGGTGCTCTGGTTTCCTCGCACTGTCCAAAAATATGCAGGGTGATTGGTGACTCTAAATTGTCCGTAGGTGTGAATATGCGAGTTGCTGTCAGTCCTGGAGGACCTTGGAGCTTCCCTGTGTATGTCGTCAATCCCTGTTGGTGCTGCTTTAACGGGGAAACGAGCACTAAAAGAGAGATGACCAACACCGTAATCAAGCATACGGCCTGGGAGCCGAGACAGCTCTACAAACAGCGAACAACAAGGCAGTGGACTAGGACTATATTTGACTTCCTCCAGTAATCAGGAGAATAACGGAGGCGGTGTTGAATACATGGAAGGGACCATTGTCCGCATACTGTAGGCTTAGTGGCGCACACAGGTTCAATCAACCTCGGCACGTCTTTCAGAATAAGTTTGAAAGATTAAGTTATTAAGGCAAATAGGTGGCACTGTGTCTTACATAGTACGCACGCACGCACGCACGCACACACACACACACAGTTCAAATGCATGTGTAAAACAGATGTTGTACTACTGCGATGCACTAAGCGATGCATCTGGCCTCGCCTGTCACTTCCATCATCCTCTCGTTGGCTGCGGAACGTCAATCCATGTACTTTTGATTCAGATATCAAATCGAAAGGAGGAACCCCGATTGCTCAAGTCGATCAAACGATAAGGTAACTGGTTATTTGGGACCAAACTCAATATCACGCTTGTTTTTTTCTTTGGGTATGCCACTGTAAAAGCAGGTAGATACAGAGGGGCTTTCACAATTACGCCCCTCAGGTGTGACTACTTGGCATTTGAATCCCGAAATGTCATGTCTGCCACACATTCCTCCTTACTTTAGTGAGAAAGCGCCACCACACTCCTTCAATCAACTCACTTCTTATCCCAGGTCAGGATACACTCCACAAACACTAACCCGTTCCTGCTTTCTCTCTCTCTTACACACACACACACACACACACACACACACACACACACACACACACACACACACACACACACACACATTCACAGACTGGTCAGCCAT
>JAVQJS010098400.1:0-20995 GCA_036024795.1 Galaxias rostratus
GAGAGAGAATGCAGAGAATGAGAGAGAGAGAGAGAGAGAGAGAGAGAGAGAGAGAGAGAGAGAGAGAGAGAGAGAGAGAGAGAGAGAGAAAGAGAGAGAGAGTGAGAGAGAGAGAGACAGTAATCAGATTTGACAATGCACTTCTCCTTCAGACACTCTTTGACCTATTGTTCTCCTTGGCTGTTGTCCTCCGTAATGCCTGACATCATAACACGGAGCCAGTCGGTGTCCATTCTCATCGTGTACGGAGGGGTGACCGAATCCGAGGCCGAGAGCAAGAACGTTCTCCCGGCTGGCGTTGTTCGAATTCCACAAAATCCTCTGTGGCCACTCACCATTCAATTAAGAGCCAGCTCCGTCCTTCCGCATGGATGTAGAAGAACATGCCAGCTTTTATTTTGGCGAGGGCGACCCAAAATACTCCTGTCTCAGTGTGGGAGGGTCACATGTGATGATGTTCCACCAGCAGAAAATAGTAATTTATTCACCCCCCACAAAATGACCGTGTCCACTCTGTGGCCCCGTGACTTTCTCTCGCTCCTCTCTTTCGGTCTGGGCAGCCATGGTGACAGGCTCTCAGCATGCCTGCCTAGCGAGGGAAGGAGAGGAGCCCACGGCCCAGGGGCAGAGCTGGCTGCCTTTTTATCCACCGGCCCCTCCAATAAAACATAATGGCACTGGGGACGGGGCTGGGCTGTGGAGGCGGAGGGAAGTCTTTCAGTCCACACAGAAGCCATCACATGAGCGGCCAGGCACAAGGAGCCCAGTCATCCTCCTGCTGCCTGGTCCTCTGTGCCGGGCTAGATGAGTGGGCCACAAAGCTGGCCGGGGACACAGCGGGCTCCATAGAGAAACGTCGGGGAACGCTGTGCCCTGGGTAGGCGGAGAGGCATGCCGATGTACAGCCAGAAGAGGCCAGAAACAACAACGCCTTCTTAGCATGGTTTTCAATAGTGCCGCCCCGAATGGAGAGACTCTCTCCCTTCCCTTCGCTATGCAGCAGGGTCATTTCAGGGCTAATCTCTGAAGGGTAACTGGGGCACTTTGCCATTTCCATGAGAGCAGCGTTCGCTAGGCCAATAGCCGCAGGCCGAATGCTCTCCAAACATAGACCTAGATAACACTAAATCACTAGGGCTGTTCATTAGTGATTACAGGAAGGGCAACCCTGCCACAATAAGGTTTTGTGTGCGCAGCTAAGTCAAGGGTTAAAACCGCAGCGTGGCTGGCTTTGCCCATTCCTCAGTCTGTGGACAGTAATGCACCTCCCACCGTGTGTGTCTCAATCAGAGCGGTCCTCCTCTCCACTCCCCACTGCACAGCTGGGCCGTGTGATTGACAGGCCGGGGCTGGCGCTGGGGAGACGTCCGTCAGGCGAGGGGGCTTCTGGACTGAGAGATGTCAGGGTATGAGAAAAGGCTTGTCCTGCATTGGGGTTGACGTCATTGACGTTGTGACGATATGTAGAGTAGGTAATCCGACACCTGCCTCACATACAGTCAAGCACCACAATATTTTTGTTGTATTTTGTGATGTTAGGCCAGGCTGTTATAGTCTGTTTACATTGTAATGTTTTATACTGCAAGGACTACAAATGCACCTTATATAACCTACATTACCATATAATGGAAAGAAACTAGAACATTAAAAGGAGAGGTTGAAAATCCCTACCACTAAATAAGCTACTAAGGCTTTAATTGACACAGGTACTTTAGGGAGGCTTGCACAAGTTTAATAAAGGTTTATAAAAGGGCCCCAGACTTGTTTTACAGCGAGCGGATGAAAAATGAGTTCAAATGAATAGGCTGGCTGAATTAAACTCCCCGTCTTTGGAGTTAAGCAAAGATTCTATGAATGAAATAGAAGACATTAGCATTCACATTGGCCCGTGGGGGCCTTTGATGCGCTCTACCAGGGGGGTTGTAGAGGTAAAGCCGTGGTTTGGTCTGGTGGTGCGGGGGTGTTGTCCCCCTCCCAGCGGCACAGGAAGCGTGGGGGGAGGGGGATCGAGGTGTCTTGGGCTTGGGCTGGCAAGGACGACTCAGACGCCAAGATGAGCAATCGTCTCCTATTGTCAGCCTCAAGCAGCTGCATCAGCAGCATTGCGGGGAAATGACGCCGCAGAGGCAACCGAGGGACTAAAAAAGATTTCATAAGGCCAGCCGTGGCACAGGCTTATTTCAGTGGAAGAAACACTGTCACCGGTCATAATGACACCATTAAGTGATGAGGGAAAGAGAGCCGACCCTCGTTCCAGCGCATTTCATTGCATGGTGGCCCTTTGTTGATTGCATATGACAAATAAACTTACAACTTGAACTTGGAACACACAGTGTGTATTTGTGTGTATTGTGTCAAAATGAGACAAACGCTCACCAGGCCAATCTGAGCTTAGTGGACGCAAAGTCTTAAAAAGAAATTGCCAAATGACAAAAATAAAAATAAATAAATAAGAGAAGACGTTATGAGAAGCCAAGACGTGAACGCGATTACAGCAAACGGCGACATTGAAATTCATAGAACTTCATTACCCTTCAGCTCTTTTGCAATGCAGATGAGGGTGGCACTTTCGAACGGCAGCGCATACCCTGGGAACAGGGAGGCTACTGTTTGGATAGAAGCAAGCCATTGTTACTACACATTATGCGCACGTGTCTGTGTGACATTAAATGCACGCTGCAATTTGATGGAATTAATAATGCATGAAAAGATTCTGAGACACAAAAATACATAAATAGACCACTTTTGTTTTCCCTGAAAATGTGAACACTTGACATCGGTGCACTTGCCGTCAGGGTACCACATCATAAATAAATTAGCATCAACATACAGTGCCATGTTCTCTCTCTGCCCGCCCTTTTCAGTAAGGAGACACCCACACAATTCCTGGTTTTATCTGTAGGGCTGAAAACAAAAAGACACTCAAAGGTTTAAACATATGGGCCTGCTGGTAGAAACTTCAGCAAACAGTGTGTGATCTACGATATCCTTATGATTTAGAAAGTCTAACCAGTTTTACAGACACGTTTGCTAGAATAAAAAACCCACTGAAATACTAATATGATAATCAACAAATGCATAAAGGAGAAAGACAATGAAATTGAACAATAGAGGGGCCTGCTACTTTCACTTTCCACAGGAAATACATTTTGTGTGTTGCTTTCAGTTGTGCTGAGTAGTTGAGCTACTGGATGACACGATTGGGCGTTTGGCTAGTCTCTCAGAGAGTCTGGGAGCACATGGCAGAAACCTGCTATAAGAACCTACCATTGCTGCTTCACCAGCGGCGGTGGCAACATTGGGGTTAGTTGGTGGTTGGCAGACTCCTGGCTGGCCTATTTTACACAGCTATAGAGCTTTAAAAATAGACTCCGAAGAGCACCAGGACGTAGTTAAAACTCTTTCACATGGGGCTGTGTTTAAGGATGAAGAGTAAATGGAATCAGAGATTAAAGAAGTACGGATTAAAAAAATAAAATCTGGGGTACAATACCGGAGAAAGCCCCGCTGCTTTTGCACTCAAATAAGCCATGTCAGTTCGGGGGAGTCCTGGTCTAGGAGGAAAAAAATAGCTTTTCACTGTTTAAAATAGATAAATGCTTATCAGTGACCAGTAATCTAACTAAGTACATTGGCATGCACACCACAGACAAGCCAAAGCCCCCCAAAATAGCCAGGTGAATGAACTGTGTTGTGAAGGGAACGTTTGTGATGCGATGTGTGCGATGCAATCTGCCTCGCTCTGGGGACTCACTCGTAGACAAACAGTCCCGACTAATTGAATGCCTTTGAAGGGATATCCCCAAGATGGCCATCTGCATGAGCTTTGTTTTGACAAGCCTTCATGCAAGCATATCACTTTCACGCATCAGTTCGTCGTGCGGTTGTGACAGCGACAAAGACCCAGTAGCACATAGCTATAAACAGAGTTCAAGGTGGCACGGAGAGGACAGATTCAGTATGAAATTAGATGTGATTTCTTTTTTAACCAAAAGCCGTCTCACTGAACAAGTACAAATGCTGAGGCTGTGTCGAAGACGCAGGAGGGATGCGAGTGTGTAAAGGAGATCACATGATCTCCTGCGCTCACATGTCCGCTCACATCCCCACTCCTCGCACTGCAAGTGCAAGTGATTCTCCATATTCAACCCTGGGGTAAGCATTTACTCATCTGTAACAAGAGCCCCTTGCTTAAGCGTGTACGTATGTCAGTGACAAACTGAACACAAAAAAAGCATATGTGAAATATTTCTGTCCCTGCACTTGCTAGGTGGTTGACATAATGAATGACCTTGTGGTGGTTCCTCTGACCTAAAGGGTGCTGGGCTGATGCTGAGCACAGTAGAGTATGCTTAGAGAGCTCACAGTCCCACATGTGTGAGCTTGACCGCCTGTCTGGCTGCCTGCCTGCCTGGCTGCCTGCCTGCCTGCCATCAGACCAGCCGTGGGCTCTGATACTATTTGATTACATCAGCTCTGGACGGAGACCTCGCCAGCAAACGGGCCGCAGTCAGCTTGTTCAAAATGGCTCCCGTTTACAGCTTTAGCAGAAAGTTTGTTATGCAGAGAGGCAGGCAATAAAAACAAAAGCACTTAAGGTAAAGAGGTGTGAACACCGCAGCCTCCAAAATAGCCACTCACCACAGACACACATGGCCACACTGACTAATTTTACAGTTGAATGAATCTAGCTCAAAATAGTTACAGTGTCGATAGACAGTACATGACATGACCAGACACAGACACATTATTAGATATTCTAGTCATTTTGGCAAGACCACCTCGTAGTTTTATGTAATCGTCCAATAGCAAGGCAAAAGTCAGTACTTTAGTGTATCATAATAACAAATATCCCTTTTGATTTATGATTTATTGCAGTCTGAGTCCTGATCACTGTGTGGGGCAGGGAGCAGCACGCCATGCTGTCACAGGGAACACTGGGATCAGGGAACAGGATGGCTGGCCAGTGCAGCTATCAACAGTGGGAGGACCAACAGACTTGTATGCCTGAAAGTCTGACTGACAGATTGACTCCTTCATAATTCAGACAGGGCTTCGGCTGCCCAACAGTGAGTTACTGACGTGAGCCTCTGCGGGTTGTGAAAGAGAACCCCTCTCCTCTTTGGAGTCTAATCATGACAAGGCCAGCAGGCATTTCAGAGGCAGGAATGTCTGCAAGGACACTGCAAAACCTTGTGGTTTAAAACAGAAGACACATTTGAGAGGATGAGACAAATTTTGCCATTTTGTTATCAGAAACTCAAATGTGCCCGTTCATAGAGTAATAGCTTAACGGGATGGAGGGTGCCGACTCAAATAACATATCTACTCTCAACCCGGGTCCATTCTAAAATGTTGTGTTTTGAAGTGCTCATCTTGCAATATGGCATAATAGATATCATAACATCCTATCCTGTGAATATTGAAAAAACGTCTACAATGACCATGCAGTCGGCCTTCAAACTGTAAACCGTGCTGGCGTTCAGCAACAACGGCTTCAATGTAAGATGATATTTCACATAAAGCACTGCATTCTGCGGTTTCCAAGGTTACCTTGGTGGATTCTGCAAGAAAACTGATTCTCTCTCTAGATACACCAGGCAACCATATCAATTACTAACAGCAAGCCTCTAAAAACTATACTTATGTTAAAAGCAATCTTTTTCAAGTTGTCTAAGATTTCAATTAAAAAATAATCAGTAAACAATCTCTAAAAACATGAATAATATTAAAATATCCAATGGTTTTTTCATCACAGAAACTTTCACATGGTCTAGAACGTCAAAGGATACTTAATTATGTTTTATCTCAACAGTCAGAGGGACTGATAATTTGAAACTGAAAAGATACAGATAATTCAGTATAGCAAATCAAGAGATGTTTGCCATTGGTGAATTGGTGGGGGTCAGAAAAAAAAAACACAACAGTGATGGAAAACTACTTTAGTACAAGATTAAGTGTACATCTTGAACACCGGATATATGAGCAAACAGGAACTTTTCAACTCAACAAGATGTTGAACTAAACGTTAATGTCAATAATAACACAAAACACACAAAAAAACAACAACAACATAACGACAAATAAAGCGTCAATCTTCATAGCGTATATGAGGGGGTAAAACTTTAATTTGCTGAAAATAAAGTAAGTTTGTATTACATAGCCAAATCAAAATAGCAATCCATGAACGTCATGAACAAAGTTGCGATCAATTTAGATAATTCTGAGTGATAACCATCGCCATTTCTTTAGAGCTCTACACCAATGCCACAACAACAGTTTAGAGCTTTAGATAAGAGTGCTCTCTAAGTAGAAGTTCAATAAGAGCCACCCCAACAGGCACACATACATGCACGAGCGCACACACATTAACGCACACACCGAACCCCCCCCCCCCCCACGCCCTCCTCCAAGAAACAGCCGTAAAAGCATCACAACAAAGCCTCTGAGGGGGTGTCCTTCGCATGACTCCACGCTGAGCAATAGACCACACCACTGCTGGAGATTACGTTGCTACAAAGCATTGGGCTGAATGCGTTTAGAGTGTGTTAGATTTGCGTTAAAACTATCCAGCAGATGAGAGCAAATTATATGTCACAGAGAGAGAGGAGAAAAAGCGCACATGGCATGCCCGCTAGTCTTACCAGGCCGTACAGAGTGAACGCGTTGCATACATCCAATTACTCTCCACTACTAACCGATCTGTTTTGGTTAACAGTCTATTTCATATATCGGAAACGTTGTACACTAATCCACCTACGAACATCCTTTGTATACATTTTTTATCCACAAAACGCCAATAATTAAAATAAAGTAAACATTCAGTATGCCCGTGAGCTTGCAAATAAGAAAACCCCAAGTAATTAATTTGGTCTGGGAGCACAGAGCTGTGAATGCATTAAAGAGAAAAATAGATATATCTTACCAATTCAAAGGCATCTAATTATCAGTTAATTACATTCCATCGCAGTTGCAAATAGAGGCAAGAACACAGTTTTTGACAATCCAGATTTCTTGATTCGCATACCACCGTGTTGCCCTACTCGCAGCAGCCGCTGTATGATGGCGTTAGGTTTGTGGGGCCACAATAAAACTAACGGTACTGCCGCAGAGATTGACAGGACCCCAGACCAATGAGAATAGGCGACACATTTTGCAGAGCTAGTGAAAAATATTATATATTTTCTCGGACACAAATTGTCTGACATTTGCTCTTTTCAAACAAAATTCTTTAAATGCATAATTTGCTAATTGATCGGTGATATAATCGCATACATACAAGCAAGCTCTAACATTATTGGTGTTTGTACCATGGTGAGCATACCATTCATATTCATGTACCATGAAATAAAACAATGAACTAACGTACAGTTGATAAATAGTGGCACGAAGCTAAAATAGTGTAAATTATAAAAAATTATGTTTTAAAGTTTGCAGCAGACTGAGACACTGTCTAGGTAATCTTTAGGCAGGGGCGCCATCTGCTGCCTAACTATCTAGCCAGTAACCCAAGCCAGTAGCGATGTTACAATGAAAACAAATTGATCCTAACTCTATATAATGGCCCTTACTGTTAATATAGATAGCCTAATAGAGAAACGTATTGTCTGGTAAAATTTCCTCATTTAATTGCAAGAGCTCCATTTGGTTGTATCGTTTTGTAGATATAGTCGTAACAGTACTGGCAAATCTAATGTCAACAGACATTTTTCGTTAATCGGAAGCATAATGCTTTATAAACACAAAGATTAAATAATAATTAAGTGCATGGTCCATTTAGCTACATCTGCATTTGTAGGTTATGCATATTACATACATTACATGTCAAGTAAAAATGACTGTAAAACAATATTCTAAACTATTTCTAAACTCTTGCTAGTGGCTTGCCAGTTGTTTTTTTTTGTTTCCCTTAATTATTCAGATTATTAAAAAATGTTTCTCATAAATGTTCGTGACATATTTTTAACCCACAAACATTTTAAGGGCACAGTTTACTGACATGTCTACTGCATGAAGGTTAGCTAACACGTGTAAATGTGTTGCAAGGTTGGCTGACAATTACACCCTCCGCCCCCAAAAAACAAGACAACAATATCATCCATAAATCTTTATTATGTAAAATGGGATCAGAAACAACTTGACTCAGAGCATGGAAACATCCCTTTCATTGATTAGTTTTCTTATATAATAAACATTTAAAAAAAACTATTACTCATGTAGAAAAACACTGATGCAAAAGACAAGAAAGATTCCACAGAGGGTATTGCTTTGTAAACTGTCAGAATCAACAACGCCACTGTTGTCCAGCAGAAGGCAGTGTCCTGTTACAATACAGAGCATATGTTACCAAACATTCTGTAGGTGAACATTACCTCCAATCGGTAACGGCCTCTATGAATCACAGATTTTTGAGGTATATACATCAACCAAAAGACGTCAACAAAAAAAGTAAACCAAAACAAACCAGAGAGGAGAAAACATTTGTTAAAAGAACCTCAACCCTTTACCTTTAGGTATAAGTGCTATTAATTTGAAATAATTAACTTACTTGGCTAGGGTACTAAGAGAGGCAGCTGTTCGACTTTTGATCTTGGTTACAACCTGGCTATGCGGAGCTATTCCGGTGCCTGGAAATAGTAGTTGGCTTTGGCAATAAAGTCTTGAATGTTGAATGTAGATGTAAAGGCAAAAGAGGTCTTCCGCTCTGACACCGGGATATCACTCTAGCATAACTGTTCAGCAACTGAGCCATTTGTTTGTGGCACCTGCATTCGATTGTTACCACAGTAACTTCTAGAATGTGTAACTCATCAGACAGAGTTCATTTAATTAAGAGATACATGTGGAACAAATTGCATCCCTTTACAAATCCTTTCCACTGTATTTCAGTTGCCACCGTGCACTCTGTTGACAGGGCAAAGGATATCCATTTAAACTGCTACAGTAAAGACATACGTTTGCTATTAATGTAATCTCACAAGTCAAATATGCAAAAACCGGTCGGTACTGAAGAGGGTGGGTATAAATTGATGAAATGGGAGCTGCATAAAGTTATAAGAAGGGGATATATAACTATGGACTAGCAGGGAAACTAAACATTCTACATAATAATGAGGTATGTAAAAAATCATCAAGACTCATTATATATCGAGAATAAAACAAATATATAAAACTAACAGCAAATCGATAACAATATACAAAAAACTTTTTGTTCATCAAAACGTGAGTAGAATAATTTTTTGTTGTCCTTGTTCTACTCGTGCAATCTTACCACGACTCATCTTGAGGAAAAGCCTATGCTCGCGTTCCTTGCTCTTTCTATTGGCGTGTGGCTACAAATAGTCCAGAGGGCCGAACCACACACGTGGCGGTATGAGTTCAGACTGGTCCGTTGTCCTGCTCCACACCAAGTTGGTCCCCCGCTCAATGTATGCCCCTCTCCAGGCTCTTCAGACAGGACCCGTTCAAGACAGGCTCGACCTCCACTTCACTGTGAACAAGGAAGTGGACACTAAGAAGATGGTATTGCCCACACACGCTGTGTCTGTGCATGCGGTTAATGTTAAATATGGGATAACTGAGAGGGCGAAGCCCCCCTCACCTTGGGTTGACTCCCTCCACGTCCTCGATGGTGTCTGGCAGGGGCTTGTTGGCCGTCTCGGGAAGCAGCAAGGTGAGGCCTGCCCCCAGCAGAGTGGACAGGCCGAATAGGACCATGGGTGCGTTTTTACTCACGTTCCTCAAGAGGTAGAGAATGGGTGCCAGGACTCCCCCAGCGCGGGCACACATGGAGCCCATGCCGATGCCGCTCTGCCTGTGAGCCAGAAAGCAGAACCGCTGCGGTCAGAGCCAAGCTGTCTACTAAGGCTTCAGCACGGAATTTGATTGGGGAATGGAGGCCATATTGCCACGTTCTAAAGAGCAGCTGCTACTCTAGGCAGTCAGACTCACCCTGTCTGTTTCTGTGGTTAGGATATTAAAAGCAAAGTATAGAACCAGTCAACAGAATGGACACACTTCCCCATTCCCTTGAAGATAAATGTATTAGGTCTTAATTAGTTGCGATGCGTCTTATTATGAAAGGATTCACTTTATGTGTAAATATTTTTTACTTGGAAAATTACTGGTTACGTGGACAATGATGCAGTACTAGGAAATTAACCAAGCCTCTGATGGAATGTGTCTGGTGGTGTGAAGCACACAGGTTTTCGGCTAGCTATGCTTACCGGATGACAGTGGGAAACACCTCCGCAGAGTAAATGTAGACTATGGAGAGGGAGGCGGTGACACCAAACTTCCCCACCATGGCCAGGGCCGTTCTGACAGCGGAGAGGTCTGGAGGAGAGTGGATGGAGTGGAGTTCAGTACCCGCTGCTCAGCCCACAGTCTACCCCTCGCAACCAAGCGCTGAACCAAGAGACAGGAAGCGTCCTGCAGTGGTAGCACCGCGCAGTGAAGGTGACACCAGAAACCTCCAGTGGGTGGGGACAGCCAGAGCTCACAATTCATGTCATGTAAGAAGGCTGTTCAAATGTTACAAAAGCAACTAGCGGGTTACATAAACGGAGCTTTGCGTCTTCGGTAAGTTTGCTGCCCTGGAGCCTTCCAAACAACAAAGTCTTTCCATCAACTACTTAGTCCTCATAAACAAAGCTATTAAAACGACATACCGCAAAGGCACAATTTGAGCGCTGTCAGCTTGTATTATGTGAATGGAACAAGGATACGTTATGTGACCTGACACGTATTTTCAAGGCAAGATGATTAACTTACATACGTTAGGACAATTTGCACAGAAAAATGAATTATTCTTTCATGTGAAATAGCCAGAGGTATGTTTAAGAAATTTAACAGGGAACTAATGCGTACCATCAGGGATGAAAATTGTGAGCAGACACGCCAGGCCCCCTACAGCCAGGAAGGCTAGCTGGGAGATCCTGCGGGAACGGTTAAGGGTGAAAAGAGTGATGGTACGCGCCGGCATCTCCACCAAGCCAAAGATCATCTGGGTGAGGTAGATGTTCATTCCAAAGTCAGAGATGTTGAGGGACAAGCCGTAGTAGACCAGAACATTGACAAACCTAGGAGAAGCCGAAATCGAAGACGTACGATTGAGTGTAAGGGTGTTTAAGGAATAGAGAAGAAGCCAAACATGGAAAGGGTTAATAAGACATTGTCGTTAAACATTAACAGTGGTGAAACAAGGGCTTCCTTTATGCTCTCATGTTCCCCAAACCACCACTGTCCCCTAAGCGAGGAGACAGACCAAAGACAGTCATGGTACAAACAGGAAACTGGAAAACATGTCTGAGTAGAGACTGATCAAACCCAGAAAAGTATAGAATAAAATGCATAACAAATACAGTAAAGTAAGCCTAATAAAAATTATAGATTTCTTGCAGTCAACATTTTTGAAAAATAAAAACACTTAGTAATTAGGTAGTACAGTGGATTTTATGAACCAAAAATCTGGAAAGAAAAGTGAAAGTATAGAAAGTAGATTTTTAACAAAGGGTCTCATTGATCCCATTTAATTTTTACCTTAGATAATGTCAAAATTCGTATTAACAACCAATGTGAAAAAAAACAAAATATTTAGGTTAAAGCTCTGTGAACTAATAATACAAAATTTGCTCTGGTCACTGTTGTCACTTTTCTTGAGGCTCAAAACAAGACACTCAAAACAGTATCTGGTGTCAGCAAAGGATTGGCCATACCTGCCTTAGCCTGGGGAGGGATGTGCCTTGACACGGTCATTCAACATATCTATGACTCTTTCAAAGAGAAATAAAGGAGCTGTGCAGTCAATTAAACTGTAACTGATATCTCACGCTCATCACACATAGACTCACCAGAGGTAAAAAATGATCAGCGACTGCTGCCTCATTTTCGGAGTACGGAAAAGGTCAAGCAACGTGTGTTTCTTGGTTTTCTCGAGCCTCTGTTTGTCATAGTGGCCCTGTAAAGAAACAGCTGGATGAAGAGCTCTCAAGGAAATAAATGCACAAAATAAACGTAACCATGTAACGTTCCATTCTTAGTTCATTTATTTGTTTCACTACTGTATGTGCTTTACTGTCAGTGAATGCAACGGATATATGTTTTCATGGCTTTATATTTAAGATGCGGTTGGTCATTGTGGGCCGATTGACTCGTCCCACCTGACATAGCTCAAGTTCATCCTGCAGCTGTTTCCCGTTCATCAGCGCTGCTCTTCTTATTAGATCCAAGGCCTCCTCCTTCCTGTCGTTGGCCATCAGCCACCGAGCCGACCTTGGCAAAACCCTTAGAATGTAGAGGAGAGGTGTTCATTTGACCTACAGCACACAACACATTGCTTTGACACCACAGACACTGAAGGTAAACAAAGAAACACGTGAAAATGTACAAATGCTTTTTATAGTTGTAGAAAATTAAATGTGTATCGTATGATTATGCCCCCTGTATTTTTCTTGCTTTGAAACAAAATCATCCTTGGTGGAAGGAGATTCAGAAAGATAAGGCAAGTGCCCAGGGGAAATAAGTGTTGGAGGGCCCTGATTAAATATGGCAGATGAGACTAAGCAGCCATACTTTCCCATGCTTTCACTGGTGTTTTAACCAATTGGCTTGTTGCTACAAGGACTTAATGGTAATGGTAAAGTGTTATAACACATTTCCTCTTCAACTTAATTTGCCAGCGCTCAATGCTTACCATATATAGAAAATGAAGAGGAAGCCAGGTGCTGAAATGGCAAGCTGCAACTTGCGCCAGTCTCTGATAAGGTACGCCACCCCTGCTAGGATAATGTAGCCGAACCCAAAGAAGTAGTCGGTTATTACCCCCGCCAGCATGCGGTGTTTAGGTCCGGTCCACTCTGTGCCTAATGGAATGTACAACAAACACATAAAGGAATGATGCATATGACTTTGCATGCGGATGTAAGATAAAGACCTGTCAATCTTTCTAGATGGTGTATTAAGTGATAATACTTCAAAATGCTTTCTTTTTTTCAACACTAACCTAAGACAAATGCATTCATGATGACAGCAGAGATGGTTGTCCCAACCACAAAGCGTAAGAAACAGTATATGTAGAAATTTGGGGCAAAAGCAGCACCGACCCCAAAGGTGGTCTGCATAGCTAAGCCAACAATGATGATGGGCCTCCGACCATACCTGAAACAAGAGGGGATTTATAGGCCATTTAAAATCTACAGACCATGAAGTTTAAGTAGTTTTTCCATTCAATGCCATGGTTACCGCTGAAAATAAGTTATGCTTTATAGTGTGGCACAAGCTGCCTTTTAGAACTTTTCAATTGTAAACTAACTCTTTAGCCAATTATTCCAAGTTGAAATTATTCAAATGCTTTTGAGTTGGTGGGAAAACTGACACCTGCTATGAACAACTGTGAGCAAGACAGCTACGATTGAACTGCAAACTAAGTCCAGATATCTATACCAAATGCAATAAATTATCCAAATGCAAAATAATAACAATATCATGTAGAAAAACAGCATTCCCCTAAAGTTAAAAAAGTTACTTTCTAAAGTATTGAACTAATCCCTTACATGTTTAAAGATACCTGAATGTTCCAATTGATTACCAGTAAAGGCTAAGGGTGAACAGGAAAACAGTCATGCGCAATAAAAGGAGATTTGCTGATGTCCAACATACTTATCAGCTAAGGCGCCAAACACCGGTGCCCCAACAAGAAGGCCAAACATGTAGATAGAAGAGCCAATGTTGTTCATACTGGAATGGTCACACACCAAATCCCACTTTAAAAACAAAACAATAACAAATATTTAACATTGGAAAAAGTGCATTTAACATATTTAGTTTGCTCAACTTTATTTTAAAAAGAAAGTCCAATAATTGTCTTAAGTAAAATTTCTGATGTAAAAATGTTCACATTTTTGGCCTTGGCACAAAACCATATTTTTAACTAATATTTTGTCCCCAGAAAGATAAGACTTGAGATATTTAATAATTGAAGATGATTCTTTCTTACTGTCTTAAAAGGAATCTCACACTAATAACCGCTGGAATGTCAAGGGGGCCCTGTAATCTTTCTGCCAAACGGGCTCACGGTGCTATAGGTTGGGCTCAAGGCCAGCATTTGTAATACAAAACAGGTTCTGTTGGCCTACACTCATTCAATGTGGTGATTGTCGCTATAGAAAGTTGCTGGCCATGTGACCAAGCCAATCACCACCTCATCCAATCGCATATTGGACACCATCCCTCCCACCCGCCCCGTTGAGGCTCACATGGGATAGTTTGTGGGGCCAGGCTTGGCTGGCCTTCATTGGAAGTTCTGGAGATGTCTACACCACAGGGGTCCAACTCAAACTCCTCAACTCTCCCGCTAGCTCTGCTCCGTCTCATATATCCCTGCCCTGGTGCATAGCTGCCAGGGCCCTGCAACAGAAAACGGACCTCCACATACCATATCCGCAAGGGGCCTCAGATGAAATCATCTCACGGAAGAACTTGAGTCCAGGGGTGCACTGACAACCAGAATCAGTTACGGTTCTATTTAAATGTATTTACCGTACCACTCACCTCAGTTGCCACGGTGCTGTGGAAGGTCTGTTTGCTGTATTCCCAGCCTCCTTGACAACTCCCGAAGACATCGCTGTCCCCCAGGCCCTGTACATGGCTGTGGTTGACCTGGATGGAGCAGGACAGGCCAGGGTCCCCATCGGGGCCAGATACCAGGCTGAAGTTGAAGTCTGAAGCTGCGGGTCCGGCAGCCGAGCGACAAAGGTGAGCGGGAACGGCCCCGGTGAAGATGGACACCAGCATGTGGAAGGCCAGCAGGATCTGGGGCAGGCATATCCATATATAAAGGATCTTCTGGAACTTGCCAAAGCCCCCAATACAGTTCAGGATATCGTCAAAGTTCATTTCCCCTGGACTGGCTGTCGGCGGGTCCTACAATTTACCCCACTCTGATGAATCAGTGAGGACACTAGAGGCCCTCCAAAAGTCAATGTCAAGGAGGATGCAGACGTCTGAAAGGGTCGAGATAAGAGTCGGACTGCCAAGATGGAGAGATAAGAGAGAGAAAGAGAGAGAGAAGGAATGAGAGAAGCACTTGGCCTTAGTTTAGGAGCACACTGGTTTGAGTGTGTTGTGTAAGTCACACCTGTGTTACACTGAGTGCAGGCAGCAGCTAAGTGTAGCGAACTGCCACAGCATTTCTATCAAGGAGATTTAACCGTGCCCTCATGGGAGTGGCCTGGGTCCTAGGAGGAGTCTGTCACAGAGGGAGGAGCTGCTCTTTGTTGATGGCTGACTGGCTGCATTTGTCTTTTTCACACCCACCCCCTCTCCGTCTCCCAAATCGGTCCCTGCCCCTCACCGTAAGGTCGAGCAGTAGTTTATGCCAGGGAACGGTTGCGTTGAACACATAATTCCTCGAAGTTTTGTGGAATGACACAACCACAGCTTGTTTTGCAATTACAGATACACTATATTTTCAGAAAATCTGATTTATTTAGTTTTTTACATATACACACACACACACACATGTATATATACACACGTATGTACACACACATAAATATATAGTTATATAACAGCTACCATAATTCAATGGTATCTCCATTGTTCATTCTCCATGAATGAACTGGGGTTCTTGTGAATCTTAAGGTATACAACGTCCGAAAAAAAAAACATATTTTAAACGTAATCATTTGTATAAATTTTACAATGACAAATGAATTGGTCAAATCATATAATGTTTTTGTATATTCCCTTAATATTTATATGAGTGTACGTGTCAGTTGTGTTTTCAATTTTCTCCTGTGCACAGCACTAACAAAATTATGTGAAGTGTCTCAATTTAGAACTCGGCAAAGCTCCAAATGAAGGCAAACTGCAACCAGCAGCCCCTGATGTGTCGGATGCCACTGCAGGGGGAGTGAGCTCTGCTGTTTACACAAAAGATAAACACCATGGACACAGGCCCAGATGTTCCCCTTGGAAACCAACTGCAAAGGCTCTCTGCCATTTCAAACCACAAACGAACAGTGTCTGCAAAGTATAATAATTGGTTTGCGTATTGTTTTTTTTGGGGGGGGGGGGGTTGTTCTGAGCCTCTCACCACCTTGCTCTTCGCGGCCATCCCACTCACGGCCATTCTCATTTATGAAACAGGGGTCCAGGTAAACCGAGAGGACTGACGTATTACATTCTCTATTGAGGAGCGAAGCTTTCAGGACTGTGTTATATACCGAGCCACAACAGAAACCGCCATTTGAGAAGACATTTGAGACAAGGGTTCCTTACATCACTCTGGGCTTGTATAAGCGGAATATAAGAATGGGCATGTCCTGTCATATAATGAATGAAACTATGGAGACATTGTTTTTTATGAGACAAGACAACGGTTGAGGCATGCTTATGTTTAACATTTGTGAGGTGGCGGTTGCCAGAGGGGACAAATATTTCTATAGTACTTCAAAAATTCACGTAGTAGCCCATGTTTAGCAGTGCATCGCTGACATTTAGTGACTTGGTTAACTGGCTGAAACCGTGGGATATGAATGACTGGTGTAATAGGTAGATTCAATGAGAGGTGCCTGAAGCTGTTTTTGTAAGTGCAACCTTTCTAATCAGTTCACAGGTAGTTGGCAAACAGAGTGACGCCGTAGAGCTCTTTCTGGATACAAACAGAGACGCCGTCTCCCCTCTCACGATTATGTGGCGTAAATCCAAAGTCAGAGCAATTCTGGTTACTCCAGTGTGGAACTCTTCGCTAAACTTAGAGGCCTGATAAGGCAAATCTCACCACTGAAGATACCCCCCCCCAACACACACACACACACACTTCAGTCAATAGACCAGACAAAAGAAACCAACAAAAAAGCGTCTCCGGTTGTCCAAGGCCATGACATTACAACTCCCAAACAGAAATAAAAGATGACCGCAGGGGAGACTCAACAGGCTATGTTTAGATATACGTATTCTGTTGGCAGGGCCATGACAGGCTCACCAGTCTAAATTAGTTGACTGTGTAGTGTGCCCAGCTGGCCTGGGCCTTGAGTCTGCATGCTAGTCCAGACAGACTGGGCACCTGCCCCGCTAGGCAGAAGACAGATAATCAAAACGATAAGAGGGATCCACTATCCTCAAGAAACCTCCACAGCAAAATCTGATGCAACCTTAGGCCTGTTGTTGATCGCTTTGAACACATCATGCTGTGGAACGGGTTTGCGGCGACTGTAAAAAGGAGTTTTTGTCAGCTGTGTGGTAAATTCAAGGAAAAAGTAAGGGAAGAATGTGACCAAGTGGAATATTTGATACGCTAAACTCTTCAGACTGGATTAAAGACCAAAGGATAGGGGGAACAAGCAGCCATAAAAGCTGGATGTGAAAAACAGCTGGGCATGGCTTGGCAGTAAAAACACACTGGATTGATTGTGTGGAGCCCTCTGTTTTTAACCACACCTCCCCTAGGCCAACCTGGTGGCTAGTACAGGAGACTTGGGGTTGGTCAGTTTTGCAACTCTCAGGGACATTCCCGCTAGCACAAGGAGGTTTGGTTTTGTGACCAAAACATTATCAGGCATTCCTCGCACATCTGAAACGAGTCCAACACTTCGGTCGGAGCAACACCCTAAAATCTAATTAGTATCTGTACGTTTTAGTCTAGAGACAATGTGTCTCTGCACTCAGAAAATTAAGACTACAGACAGGGTGAAGGAGAGAGAATAGAGTATGTCACAAAACTGAGTTGGTCAATCGCTACTTAAGAAGACTTGCAGTGAGGGAGTGTTTGTTTACAGATATATCAATAATGAGACAAACAAAGATTGAAACTAAAGAACCTTTGATTATCTGACTCGACGCATCAAATATTTTTTACAAGGCAATGCTCCATGGAAAGTAGTTCATGAATAACCTGCATTTCACACAGTAAGAAGTTGGGTGTGGAACATCCCGAGGGCTTCTACACCCGTAGGACCGACGGAGGTTGAATGTATTAAGGAATCATACGATAAAATCATATTTGCACACATTCACTCTGGTCACCAGAGTAAACGCTGGGCAGTATCTATGAAAGCACGGCAACAACAAAAACAAGATGCTTAATGCTGTCGTCAGACCCTTTGAGTTTAATATAACATAGACCGAATGCTGTCATGGGGCCTTAATTAAAATGGCAATGACAAGGTCTGCCCCCTGGTGGTCGAAATTGAACACTTTACGCAATAGTTATATCACATGGATGTTTACACACAACAAAGGTACTGTTGCCATGACGATCCCTACAGTTAATGAAAAATTATTCATGTAACAGATCACTTAACATAACAGATTTACTTTGTGGTCTGAAAATCCCATTAGAAAATAAATTACATTCTATCATAAAAAAAGTTGATGGCATAGGACCAAGTACAATGTTAGTTTAGCTACAAACTGTTTCTGCATTGCTGTTTGTGCACAACAAGCTGCAGGATTCTGCAGACCGTTTCTAAAAGGATCCAAATAAACTGTTTTACTCAAATGCGTCTCCAATCTTAGCCCCAACAGTTTGAAACCAGCATCCTGCCAGCAAACTATCAGTGCTTCATGGGGGAGGAAACATCCGCATGGCTTGAATCTCTGATTTGAAATTAGGGCTGGAAGTCAGCTTGTCAATGAATCCTAGAAAGCCCTGATTGTCAACAAATGTTATCACTTACCCCACTTTTAATGTATACAAGCTGTAAGATGTGCAAGCTCGATCAGTTCACGTTTTCCAGGCACTTAGGTCACTCGTAAGTGTTTCAGAACAGATTATCATGTCTTGACAGAGGCGTAAAACAGAGAAACCAAGTGGGTATTGTGAACCGCCAGTGATGATTGATGGTACAGTGATACTCGAGAACAGCAACAACAAGCGTGCACGCACACCCAACGACGGTTGCACAAGGCGTGTGGGTGGTTCTTCGAGCTGTCACTTTCAAAGCATCGAAAGGCCAGAAAGACACAACCCTGTCTGCAGACTTATCCCTCCCCTCCTGCTTCCTCGCCGTGAGACACGGCCTCGCTAACTGATTGAGGTGGCCAGAGCAGAAGAAGCCCGACGGGTTGAGGCATTCGGGGAGGAATGCTTTGATGTTTGTGTAGAATGTGGAGTGCCGACGGGGAGCGCCTCTCCTTCTGAATGGTCAGTGGGGATGGAGGTAGTAGCGAGCTGGCAGAGAGAGGGTTTTTTTTTGGCTCCCTGTGTAAATACTTGAGGAATGTGAACTCAAACCGCGTTCCCGCCCAACTAAGTGAGGCCTGCTTAGCACTTCATTGAGAAAGAAAGATTTAAACTTCACTTGTAGTACTTACCCCAAATCTCCTCAACTTGTGTTACATAGTAGAATATTATATTTGAGTGAAAGAAAAAAGAAAAACACAAAGGTATAATCAATACTACCGTGGGTGTCTGCGTGTAAACAAGAATGGCAAAGGCTGTGAAAATAAGTCCTGACAAACAAATCTAAATGTCTACCAGTATGTTAGGCAATACTGTGAGTCGGAAAACCAGGAACCAACAAGTTGCCAGTACTTTCAGGGCCAGCCAGTTATGAAGACAAATATTCTCTTTTTGGATCAGTTCGCCACAGAAAGGTGTGTTTGGGAAAGAGACAGAGGGCCGCTTTGTCCCCCTCTCCGACAGGTCGGCTCGCTCAATCTCTTCCCTTATGCGCTTTCCCATTCCCACTCCCCCTCCCTCAATCCCACCATCCTACTTTCTCTTTCCTTGCAGCAGGAGCTCACAGACTTGAATACTTAAAAGATGCTATCTCTGCTCTGTCGTTCCCTCTTGGTCATTCTAGCTCAACAGGTAAGAGCATCCTTTTCTTTTTCTGTGCTGACATTTGTTGATAAGGTTACACTTGATAGGACGACAACCAACACCTGCGGTCTATGGTGAAGAGGTGTTTATTATACGACATAGTGACTCTGGGTTGTTTTCAGAATATACACTATGGAGTGGTTTAGTATTTATTTTTACTCTAAACAGCTTAACTAGAAACATTTTCCTATGAGACGTGGTGTCCTCATAAATAACTGTTTGGAATAGATGCCAGGGCAGCTGGAAGAAAGTCTATGATTGGCTTTACCGCCTTCAGTAAAAAATATTTAAAAAAAAATTGTACTTAAATGCCTAATGATTGTAATAGAGTAAAAAAGTAGAAAGGATTTGGGGGGTTGTTTTTCTGGAAGAAGTATTTTCCCAGCCTGAAATGAGATCATAGTGTAAATCTGCCAAGACGTCTTCAGATTTTTTTGAATAGCATTCAAAAGGAGCATTTTTGGAACTCCTTACGAGCCACAAGGACATTGATTCAAAGTAAATACAAATAAATCATAGAACTTTTCATATTCATTTTTAATGTGAATTTTATTAATTTTTTTTGTTTTAACTTCAGTGATCACTTTCAAGTGCGGTCATTTCAAGTGATGACAAAAAAAAAGTGAGAAAAGTTTGCAAATGTTTCCCCCCCATTGCCCTTATAACCGCCATGTGTCCCTTGCCAAGGGTTTCTGCAGGGCCCAGAACCATGCGGGGCAGCTCTCAGCACCGCGTGACGGCCGGGCGGCGGGGGACAGGAGAGTGTTCTGCCAGTGGCCGTGCAAGTGCCGGGAGAAGCCCCGATGTGCTCCAGGGGTAAGCTCCGTCCTGGACGGCTGCGGCTGCTGCAAGAGCTGCACCCGCCAGATCGGGGACAAGTGCAACGAGAGGGACGTCTGCGACCCGCACAAGGGCATGTACTGCGACTTCTCTGCCGACAAGCCAAGATTCGAGCTGGGAGTCTGCGCTTGTGAGTGATAGATCACTTTAGTCACGGTTGCACGAGGGGTAATCTCCGTGTAATTTGAGATTACCCCCAAACAATGGCGTGTTTTCAGAGGGGGTCATAATAGAATCTCGCGTCAAAACCCAGAATGGAAAATGTTCCCACACTAGACCAGATTCATCCCCTCCCCCCCCCCCCAAGCTTCTCAGCTTCCCCCTGTT
>JAVQJS010098405.1:0-16081 GCA_036024795.1 Galaxias rostratus
CTATGATGTTGGACACCAATTTAAGAGTTTCTGGGGTGATAGAATTGCTAGAATGTTTCCCTTAGCATAGGATTAGGGGTTACTGTGACTGGGATTTTAAGACAGTTGTCTTATTATAAGGTACCAGACTTTGAACTTTTGTGGTGAAATCAGTTCCTAAAAACAATTTAATTTAATTTGCCTCAGAAAGCTTAATGGCTAGCTAAAATCATTTTCTAAATAACGTTGCATACTACATATAATTTGCAATGGGGTTAGATTGAGAAGAAAACTAAACCTCAATCAAAGGGAAACATTCTAGCAATTCTATCACCCCAGAAACTCTTAAATTGGTGTCCAACATCATAGTAAACGTCCATTTTTAGAAAAGTCTTTATACTTTCAGTTGGATACATTTTTTTCAGTTGTTCAGTTTTTTCTTTTCACATTTACACCCTCACATGAGGTGTAACTTCAGTGAATTCGGAGGTTCCGTCCATCCATCCATCCATTTTCCGATCTACCCGGGGGTCTCCTACCAGTAAGGCGTGCTTGGAAAACCTCTAACGGGAGGTGCCCAGGAGGCATCCTAATCGGATGCCCGTACCACATCCTCCGTACAACTCCCTCCGGATGACCGAGCTCTCGACCGAGGAGACACTCGCTATCTTCTTCTTTCGGTCACTACCCAAACCTGAGGTTACGTTGAGCAAATATACCAGGCGCTTCTCAGTCCATAAATGATCTTAAGCCGTACATATAAAGTCCTTTGTATGAATTCCAGAGAGAAAGAAAAGAGATGATTGAAGGGAAGGCATTAAGTGTGCTCAAGACGCTGCCCTTGGCAGTGTCCTTGAGAGGAGTGAACAATAAAGTTACAACATATTCTAGCCTCGAAATAAATACATACAAATTTCATTTATGAAAAGATGTACGTAACACAAAAATTATTATTCAATATAAAAACTTGGTAATTTTGATAAGGAACCTGTTCAGTGGGAAACCGTCCGACAGCATTCACTGACAGATTGCTTTGAGAAAATCTATCTGAATAACTGATGGCTCCAAAATAGAGTAATAACAAGCACTTACGTAAAGCAAAGGCATAACCACTGTAAACCGCTAACATTAGTAAAACACTAGAACAACAATAAATGTCCTCGTTCTGAAATTGCAAGCACAAACCAGGATGTGGTTTAAACTAAAGTCAGCAGTTTTCTATCCAAGCAAAAATAGTATACCCAACTACAATCCTTGGTGCATATTCCAGTAATATAGACAATCTGATGAGACTGAGGCTAAGATGGTATGGCATTTTGCATATCGCTGTGTGTGAGAGAGAGAGTGCCAAGCAGCAAACCTTTCTCTCTGCACCTGTTCTCAGTTCCCCCAATCACCCGAGTGACAGGTAGTCATCGTGGCCAAAAGCATTCTGGTGCCACTGTCTGGTCTACTGCTCATTCCCTGGTTCCCTGCCACCAAAGCTCTCCTGGCTTGTCTCAGTGACACTCTCATTAACGTAGAGATAGCACAGACTGTGGAGGGCCATTCTACCATGCCCTAAACATCGTTCAGCTCAACTGCAAGGAGTTTTTTTATTATTTTCTTAGATATGAGGTGACTCCCAAATATATAAATAATGTGTGGGTTTAATGCTGGCCATTGGCTATAACAAGATTTTGACATTTTACACAAGCTTTTACCCTAAGTAACAAAGGTAATGCTTTAAATTAAGGTCGCTGTGATAGGGATTAGCAAACATGTACAGCAATCACATCAAAATATGTCCTATTAAGATTCTTATTGTACTTTTGTATGTGTCAATGAGTTTGTAAATTGCATCAACCTGTGAAAAGCTGAAAAGTTTGCCGACTGGTTAAAGTTATTTAGCTAGCTGTAGTCTGTAATTAAATCATAACAATATTCAACAAAACTGTTCAATATTGTTCAGAATCTAATGAAGTTTTTACGAGGTCCTAACGTTGAGGCTCAGGTGGTCGCCGCTACAAGGTTCTTGCTCTTCTT
The DNA here is from genome assembly GCA_036024795.1 of Galaxias rostratus. Taxonomy (NCBI): domain Eukaryota; kingdom Metazoa; phylum Chordata; class Actinopteri; order Galaxiiformes; family Galaxiidae; genus Galaxias; species Galaxias rostratus. The sequence continues at coordinate 2,005 of JAVQJS010098405.1, forward strand.
TACTAATGCCTGGTTAATTCCATCAGAATTCAACCTAGCATGGCCTCTAACTACCACTTGCCACTGCTGGTCTGCTGCTAGGTACCGACTAATTAGCCATCAGAGGTGTTGACATTTAGTCTGAGGACCAGACTAATGCACACACTCTTTTAAAATTGATTGGTTGTAGGTCTATCCAATTCCAAATCCAGAGGTGTTTTGATAAACAGCTCTTGGTAAAGCCTTTTGGAACAAGAACATTTACTTTGCATTTCCAGACCAATTTACATTTGTAAGTATTACACAATGGTTTGGCAATACCCGGCTAGTAGACGTTGGGGCTCTGGGACAACTTCTGGGACTAAAGTTGCCAACAATGTTAAGCGTTTACGGTTAGGCCCTGATGGCTATTTTCTTTAAGCTGATAAAATAAGATTGACAAGGCCTTTCCTAATCATGACAGCATGCTTTTGAAATTGTTTTGGAAACACAATACCCATTTATTTACTGTTGTTACAGTAGCTTTATTATGTGCTTGAATAGGGGGAAATGGAAAGCTCACTAAAAATGGCAGAAGCAGAATTCAAGTTTGTGACAGTTTTTCTTTGGGATGTTGTGAAATCGGTTTATCCAGGCCCTATTGGTTAAGACCAAACCACAGTTACGATGAGAGTCGTAAAAGATTGGCTACAGGGGGCTAATGTGTTTTGAAACGATCTAGGATAGATTTGTTTTGCTGATCTTTAGTTTGAGTTTGTATTCTACATTATACCTTATCTCATTGTAATGTAGTCCCACTGAAACTAACACAACATTGAAATCTATTATTTTGTCAAGTAAAAACTATGGCTCGGCCTACTTTGTAACGTAGAGCCTACCAAAAATGACAATCATTGAGCTTATTTTATTGTGTAGTTGAAAATGCTGACATTTGACACACGGTTTTGAAATTCAGGCCACAGTTTGCAGCACTCCAGCACATGCAAGATTGACCCAAGACAATTCAGGCCCAAGTTAAACTAGAACACTGGGTGTCCTTACCATAGCCCCCACATCTGAAATGATTTCCACCTTGCACCCTGAACAACCATTTTAAATTATTCCAATCAGAACACTTTTACTTAAGTTTTCCTAATGCTAATAATAGAGTAATCATAACGATGTTGACTTGACTTAAAAGTTGATAATTTGACCATTGATTCTTTGCAAATACCTCTATATTAAAATCCTTACGCCTGCATCCGAATAAAAAACGGCTAATAAAGAATTAGTGATATCATCAAATTCAGTGTTACATGGATCATAGCAAGAACGCATTACATATATTTATCATAATTATGCATGCTATTTGCTTGTAGGTTTGGGCATGCAAGCCTTTAATTACTGTGATTTTAGTTCAGTGCCAGGGACAAAATAATGAAAGTCATGCAATGTTTTCTTTAACCATTCAAAACCAGTTGTTTATTCAGACAATTTCCATGAAGCATAACCTCTATCTAAATCACACCTGAAACTCCACATCAACTTTCAACCAAATAACAACAGTAATAATAATAACCCACAAAAAACACTGTTGCATTATGTAGGCCATTTGAATGGGTGCTTTCCCTGCGGAGTGCCCGTCAGTAGACTTAGCTGAAGCAGCTGTTCAAACTTGTTGAGAAGATAAAACACATCTGTCAGAGTGGATGACAGCAAAGTAGAGAAAATATACGCTGTTTTAACTAAAGATTCAAGCCCTGAATTCAAAAGGGGGATAAGCTTTTGACACCAGTCGACAGTGCAACAACCCCTCATGGAATGATCCAGACTGCAACAGACAGAGCGAGAGAGCGAGCAAGAGAGAGACAGAGAGATGTGGCTAGATGAAAAACCTGCTGCCAGTTTGTTAATGGAAATTGAACAGAAGGAGGCATATCTCGAGTGGCCCATTTTTCAAGGCAAACTTTGGCCAGACTGACCCTGGCTGGACAGGGATGGGGTAGGATGGAGCTCACAATTGAATTAAAATGGTGTCTGATGTGAGCTGTGACCATGCTCAGCACCGGCCAGGCCTTGGGGAGGATCTGGCGTCAAGGATGCTCTGGCCGTTTTTAATGGACAATATAACAAGAAGTCAGGATAGAAAGGGAGAGGGGAGCAGTAGCTGGAAGTCTGTTTTGACGTCCATTAGTTTTGACGTCAGTCCTCACAATGAGGACATTCGCTTTGCTAGTTGAAGCTTTGGAGGGACAGCCAAACACATACGTTTAAATACGGTACAAAATACTTCATAAACTGTTATATTCTGTGGTATGTTTATTTCACCAGGTTTCTGACCAGAGACAAAGTGTGCGGGACTAGTTTCTATACCTGGAGCCTTCTCTGATCAGAATATCCCGTGTGTCCATAGGTGTTGAACGTGAGCTTGGCCGAGGGCGAGGCAGTGGTGGTGGAGGATATGGGTGGGCAGGAGCCCTCTATTCTGGCCAATGAAACAGTCCTGATAAGGGGCTTGGTGGTTCGCAGCTGGAGCAACCAGATCTCCATCAGTTTCCGCGGTGTAAAGAAGTCACCTCACACAGGCTCAGTGCTACTACGTTACCAAGGTGAGAAAATCCCACACCTCTTACAAACTTGCACAATACCATCAAATTTCGAGCCTAATTTAGTCATCCATACTGAGTTTTGGCTGAAATCTGTGTGAATTTTTGAGTGTATGCAATGTTTTTGTTTATTGCGTGCAGCTGGTGAGCTGAAATTTGAGAACTATGTAGCATTTGGGAAGAGCTGACACTTCACGCCAATATCGCTCACCAGATGTAAACAGCCTTTGCGTGTGTTTGACAGGGGAATGACAAGCCGCCGCTCCATCACGGCCGTGTAATGAGCTGGCGGACATATTGTGCTAATATACATTTACAGTGTGCTCAGATAGCAGGGCTGTCTGGCACACACTGTTCTGCATCACAGCCCCCCTTTATGTGAAGATGCAGCGGGCAGGGGAGTGAGGGGAGGGGGACAACAACACCACATCACACCAGATTTCTTTGTTCTCCGCTCACTAATGAACTATGACATGTACAAGAATAACGCTCGGAGAACACGCCTGCTGAATGGAGGGCAAGCCCCTTCTGCCCGGGCAACTTCCTCATCTGTCTGTTTCTCTTTGTTCCAATGAAAGCCGTAGATGTGTCAGGGAGCACTGCCACTAGCTGAGCAGGGCAGCAAGGATTGGGATCGGGGCACACACAGCCACACACAGCCAAGATGGGACCCTCAGTGGGGCACTAATAATGCACTATTAGCAGGGCTGTAATGGATCAATTATCCCCATTCCCATCTCTCCTTTGTGTGATTCCTGGGGCTCATACACCAGCAACAATGCGAGTACTCAACATGGTCATCTTGCTCAGCATGTGTTTTTTTCCCTACTCTAGTCTGTCAGGCTTATCTCTGAATTTGAATAGGTTTTCCTATCATTGCCAACTTATTGTGGACACTCCTTCAAATTGATGGTGGTTGCATAGAGTGAATATGTGTTGTAGAGAAGTGCCATTTAATGAAACAGTGATATGGTAGTTTTCCCACACAAATGTTACCTTCCTAGAGATTTTGAATGGTGTTAACCAAGCTCCTCTGAACAAAAGGGGTAATCTTACGAAGAATTTAGTGACTCCAGTAATTCACACTGTTGTGAGCAGCAACGGTAGCCTGCATTTCACCTCTGGCTTGCCTCTGAAGAAAAGCGGGGTCGGCCCTGATTCTCACTTTGATTGGAGACCAGTTGCTGCTACTGGAATTGGAGTTGGTTGACCATTAGTGTCCTCTCTACCTGTGTGTGGCAGCCCCAGGCCCCAGGACAGTAACAGGGACACTGTCCTTTACAGAGTGCATCTTTTGGATGGGCAGTTGAACGGGTGTCCTGACACTAGATGATCACTAAATATCCTATGGCTCTTCTTGATAAGAGTTAGCCCAAGAGTTCTGGCTAAAATCTCTGACCTGGTCCAATATCAGCCATAGCCACCTAATCCTCCCTTCAGCTTCCAATCGGCTAGTTAATCCTCCCTCCTGCCCCTTGAGGCTTTCAGTAGGTCATAAATTGATGTGTGATAAGCATGTCCAGTTCAAAATGGCAGCCTTGACATCACCCAGGTGGTTGTGTTGGTTTGTTCCCAACCCCCACAGGAGAAAGCTATTTGGGTGTCTAGAAAAGCGCTGTATCAAATTCAATCAATTATTATTATAATAGTTGCTAAGTGAAAAAAAGATCCAAACAAACAAACTGCAAAGTGGAGGTAGACTGAGAAAACAAAGGATTTGACCTTACATAGGAAACACGGGATCTTACCTTACATAGGAAACATGGGATCTTACCGTACATAGGAAACATAGGATCTTACCTTTAATAGAAAACATATGGTCTTAGCTTACATAGGACACATAGGATCTTACCTTACATAGGAAACAGGATCGTACCTTACATAGGAAACATAGGATCTTAGAAAACATATGGTCTTAGCTTACATAGGAAACATAGGATCTGACCTTACATAGGAAACATAGGATCTTACCTTACATAGGAAACATGGAATCCTACCTTACATAGGAAACATAGGATCTTACCTTTAATAGAAAACATATGGTCTAAGCTTACATAGGAAACATAAGATCTTACCTTTAACAGAAAACATATGGTCTAAGCTTACATAGGACACCGATGATCTTATCTTACATAAGAGACATAGGATCTTAGCTGACATAAGAAACATAGGATCTTAGCGCACATAGGAAATGTTGGAGCTTACCTTGTATAGGAAACATTGGATCGTACCTTAGGCGCAGATGCTATTAGACAGACTGTTGTGAGACACTGTCCATCATGATGAATAAAACATGAACTACGCCAAGCAGAATCTGTATGTACTTTGTGAAGAAAAATGCTATGAAACAAGATACCTTAATTATAATTAGTATGTTGGTCAGATCTGTAATATCAAAGTATAGTAGATATCAGTGGCTTGTACAGAACACTTAAGTTTGGGGGCCAAGAGGGACACAGGCCAAGTGAAAGGTGGGGGGAGGGGGGTTATCAAACTCATATTTGAGTCAGAAGCTCAGAATAAGCTTCGATAGCGTGTATTGTATAAACCTGTTTAACACTGATATTGTACAAATATTAAACTGCACTACAATATGTGTCTTATTCAGTATGTACAAATGTATCATAACTTTATCAAGTTTTGACGTGTTTGAGTGTTTTTTTTCTGTATAGTTTAACAAACTAAGATAGGGTAGCATATCTCTGTAAAGCTCCATTTCCTAGAGCACAATGTTATCAAAAAGAAAAACAGTTATTTCCTTTCACCAATTGTGATAGTACAATGGGCCCTTTAAACCTAAACACGCTATCCCATTGGCCGGTGTAGATTTCTGAAAGTGGTTCTCTCAAAAATCTTTTTTGTTACTCCACTTAAACTAAAAAAAAACAAAATGGTAATATTGTAAAAGTGTAATATTCTGTAATTTGTTTGTGTAGTTTTCCTGACTAGTTATGGGAACATTATCATGTCTTTTCCAAACCTTATGGATGGGTCAATAGGACGGGCTTTACTTGCCTGTTTTCTAACATGCCTGAGTACAGCCTAACAGAATGGCTTAAGTGTTATAGGAAAACTAATAAGACCTTATAGTCAAACCAAAATAGCCAGGGGTATTGATGACATCTGTTTAACACGTTATTTTTGTTCACCATGATAAAGATTAACAGACGCTGTTTAAAAAACTGAATGGTAGGTGAGTCGCAAATTGATTAAAGTAAAGTATGAATTAAAACAAGTGCTGTTTGCAGCTCTAGCTCCAACACTACTTAAAATACTCCAGTATGTGTCCAACCGTGGAGGCAACTACATATTGTGTAGATTTTGATAGCTACTCTTCTAATGAAAAACCCCTCAAACACCTCATCTCTTCAAATCTGAAAATGTCGACTCCTTTAGAAGAGCTGTGTTTTACTGTTTTGGTGGAGGGTGGCAAAATTACTTTATGAACATGCCCATATCAAGTGACTACTTCTGCTCTTCTGGATTCGAAACTGAGAACACCCAGGTTACTCACTCTGCCGACAGTCTAGCATGAGTTGAAAAGCTGCGTTCACATCCAGCACAGCTTACTGGCAGGGATAGATACCTAATGTTACCAGCTAGCCAATCGGAAACACAATGCAAAGCTAACCACCCCTTATACACGCCAGTAGTAAAAGCGTGGCTGAGAAAATTACCTGGCGTTTGCTTTTTAGCCAAATTGTTTGCAACACCAGATGTGTTTAACACTTCAAATTGTAAAACCATCAGCAATTACGGATTTACGCTCTGTTGTTCAGCTGAATACCTCATCAATGTAGCATCTTCATAGCAGTGCTTTCTGCAGACCATGGAAAGCACAGAATGTTGTTGGGATTCAGCACCAAATACCATACAGGGAATTCTGTTTGAACACTAAATGCAAGGACATGTGGACTTGGAGGTTGCTGCATTTTCACAAAGACAACATGAAATTACTGTAATGACTATCATTAACAATAGCCTATGAAGTAACTAAATGTTTGCAGTTGTTTTGGAGTTTACCGGCACACAGCTGCTTAACAAAGAAGAATACAAAAAATACAGAACTATGCAAACATTTTAGGCAGGTGTGGAAAAAATTGCTTTATGGGAAGAATACTTAAAAATAATATAAAAAATAAATAAATGCCAATGTTTTTTTGTTAATTAATAAAATCAGTTAGCAAAGAGAAAAATCAATGTCATATCAGCATTTGGTGTAACCTCCCTTTACCTTCAAAACCGCATCCCCTACCTAAAATCTATGCATAGTACTGTACATCAAAAATGTTCCCTAATAATGGCAATGCTTATGCAGTGCTGCTTTATAATGTGATCCCTACATTAATGATCAGATTGAATCTTCATGTCAAACTCTGGCTGTGAAGGACATTTGGAGCAATTAGGCTGGCTGCCCCTTTTTAATCAAAGCCTAAAAGCTTAGCTCTTGAAGTATGAATAACAAATTTGACTATTTCCCGGCCCACAGGTGGCATATCTCGGTGAGATGGCTTGAGATATTTCAATTTGTGTTCACCACTGAAGCTATGCATAGCATCACCTTGTCCCTAATAATGGGCTATGAAAAATGTGAGTGGACAGGCGTAGAGAAAGAGACAGATCTGTGAAGAGATTGATCTCAGCTCAAGGTAATTAATATATATCTGCTCAATGGTGGGTAAAATCATGAAAGACAGACTGATGAATGCGTCTGCATAGAGAACACCACTGTCAATATAATTCCAGTGTGTGTGTGTGTGTGTTCACCCCCTGTCAATTCTCTCTTTACTCTTCATGCATTGATGGTGAAAAGGTGCTGACAAAATAGAATACTGGTGCTGAGTGGTGAAAAAAAGACAGGACTATATAAAGCATACCAGTGGACTGTGGTTCAAAGGTGCTCTATGTGGTTGTAGCGTTTTGATTCTTTCATGATGCTAGTGGCTATGTAATGTGCATGGGGCCCAAATTACATTTTGATTAGTGTTCAATCCTGCAGACCTGTCAGTCACATTTAATAAATCCAGATTAATTATATTAAGTTTTTTATTGAACAGTGGAGAAGTGGATGCATTTCCCTGTGCTAGAGGAATGGTGTGTAAGATTACTGAATCTAGTAGAATAATTTCCTGTTTTATGATAAGTGTGCACGAACCCAGGGAGGTTTTTAAACAACACTAATCTTGAGAATAATCCCTTGAGATTCTCATTGCTGTTTAATTTTTGGAATCAGTCTTTTAATAGATCAATGTATGAACTAGATGAATTTAGGCCAGCATGAGACTGGAACAAGTTAACTGCCCAGACTTTTTACCTTCAAGCAAATCTATGACCAGGCGGACCTGAACACTTTGAACTTTGAACCTGAGCTTGGTAGTGGAGAATAATGACTGCCTGGTGAACAAAATGTGAAAGGAGATGTAAAGCTTGGCGTCTTGGCTTCACTTTGAATATTTAAAGTAGCTCTTAACAAAGATAAAAAGTGTTCTCCTGAGAGAAGGAGATTTTATTTGAGTTGAGCTGTACCACAGCCCTGACACAGTGAATTGATATGCATGTGTTGGGTTTCAGCAAGTGATTCCATTGGGCCATTCCATGACTCAACACATGTTTTTAAGGATCATAGATAGAACACAACAAGAAAAAATCTGCTGCAAATACTTATCTCCAGGGCTGTTGAGAATTGCAAGAACTCTTCCTTCGAGATGGTTTTTGATTTCCTGTAATAAAATATAAAATGATGACAATTTCCATGTCAAAAAGTCAAAAAGAAAGGTTTTGATTGGGTTTTATTCTGTCTTATTGGCAGAGGGATACAGTGAGCTTCCATCAATCACATTTCAAAGCCTCTCAATAAAATGATCAGACATTGGGGGGCGTGGAAGCTTTAGAGTGGCTGAGGATGAAACTGATACTCCAGTGACTGGGATGACCATGAATTTGAGTATCAGTCAATAGCCGTTGAATGAAATAAAGGTATATAAAAATAAGGCAAATATAAAAAGATTGGCAAATGGCAGCTGGAGTAAAGTGCATAGCAAGGACTGTTCATAACAAGCTTCTAGGTGCAAGGCTGAAGTCGTAGCTAAGCCCTTTATCGCTGAGAAGCAAAGGAAAGCTGGCTGAGGCTTGCAAAAGATCATGAGGATTGGACCGTAGATGACTCAAAGAAGGCCTTCTTCTTCAGTTTCACTGGCAGCAAATTGTTCTTCATACTGGATCTATATTCAGATTCCATGAGTCCTGAGGATAAGAAGAAAATGGCCTCCATCTGTCGACTTGGGTTTTATGAGAAAGGGCAACACAGTATTCTAGGTCATATCACTCTTACACTGTTATTTCGTCCAGAATATTTTGGGTAATTAATTAACCAAAATAATAAGATTATCCACCAATCCATCCGTTGTCCAATGCTGATGCCCACGACGGCAGCAAGCTCAGCAGGGTATTCCAGCCGTCCCCACCCCCAGCAACGCTTTCTGGGTCCTGCTGGAGGATACCGATGCGTTTCTAGGCCAGACGAGCTGTAAAATCTCGCCAGTGTGTTCCGGGTTTACCAGTAGGGTGTACATGGAAAACCTCCAGTGGGAGGCGCCCAGGAGGCATCCTAATTAGATGCCGTTCCACCTCATCTGGCTCCTCTCAACTTGAAGAAGCAGCGGCTCTACTGAACGAGCTCTTTACCCTATCCCTAAGGCTGAGTTGAACGTCCTCGCTTCGGGGAGCAACTCATTCTAAACCCAGAGAGAGCAGTCCGACGTTTTCTGGCAAAGAAGCATGTATTCTTTAAAAAAACATTATTTTTTAAAAATGGGGACCACCAACCTGTTCCGCCATTCCAATGGTACTGTCCTCAACTGCCGTGCAACACCAAAGAGGCACTTCTATTAAGACAGCCCATCAAGGAGCCTCCCAACTACCTCAGTGACCTCTGCCAGGGATATTGCTGAGACTTCCCCCAATGAATTCCCAGCTGGAATTTGTTTAATACAAACATGCAAATGACTGTGAAGGAGGTAGTCAATGAGGGACAGTGAGGTGTTAGACCTCATAAGTATTTGAGGTGGCACTTCTTTACAAGCACAATTGAAACCATGAAGGTTGATTAACGTTGCCATCCATTGTATATTTCCCTACCACAGTGTGCTGTGTGTGTTTTTTTGCGCATACAGGTCAGTTTAGGACTTGGACCAGTTCACACTGAAATTTGATATCGGCCACATTACAATTCATTTTGTAAACTGCCAAGCAAACTTATCGGATCTGAGCGTAAATCTGAATTGAGCATTAATGCCTGCAGTGTAAACTAATTGTGTCTAACATCAAGGGGAAATACAAAGGCTCCCTAGTAAAATGTTTCAGGTCTGTCTGCATTAACTGTATGATTGACTAGCAAATAGTGTGATTGCATATTTTCCGGTTGTAACTCAATTTAATCTATAGTTCCTACAAATAACTTAGTTCTTGTCGATAAACTTATTCAACAGGGTTTGTTGCTAAACTTGCCATTAAAAAATACCCTTTTCTTTATCCATTGCCTGCTAGTTTCTGTCCGATTTACGACTGTGTTAACTGCATCAAAAAAATGTGTGACTAGATCTCTATTGCTAAATATCATCATAGAGTTGATCTGAGTTTACTGTCCTTCTGGCGGTGAGTTCCTTAGAACTACCCCTTACCTCTAATCATCTTCCTCTTTTGGCTGCTTGCGGTGACAATAAGTAAGGACATTAGCCTAGCAGCCAGCCTAGCATCTGCTGCCTGAGGCCCTTCCATCAGCTAATCTCACTGACTGGGTTTGCCGTAGAGCCATTACTTGTAATAGCAAAACAATCAGACTTTATGGCCCTCTACCACGCATGGCGGAACGCAATAGAGGCAGCATGTAATTTAATTCTTCAGGGATTTGTTCTAGACATTACAGTTTTTTTTCTTTTGGTTGTTGCCTCTGGCGTCTCCACTATGCAGGCTCAATGAGGATGGAAATGGTGCTATGATAATAGCAATAACTGGGCTCAGTGGAGCCAGTGATAAAGTATGAACAGAACAGATGACCCGGTGCTTGACTGGACTCCGTGCTTTGTGGTCCACAGATGTACTTCTAGGTAGAGTGGCGGTTTCATTATGTTAGAAACATCCAAGAGTTGTTCGATTTGAAATTGTCTATTGATGGTAGCCTTGAGGCCTTCGTTTATTTTAGCCTGCAAGTCCATGTTGCAAATTCAATGGATTGGCATCTTAATTATAGACTTGTATTGTATATGAGCCAAGGGGTAGGCTCCTGTTAACAATAACAATACGTTGCACTTTAACAGTTCTCCCCCACAAAAACAAGAGTTTCTAGTACTACAAAATACATGTGGTAAAGCATTTTTACATTCTAAAACATTAAATTGCCATTGGTTTTGATAAAAGGAATTGTATTCTATTATATACCCCATTACCAAAAAATGTTTTATGTCTGAAACTATTTTCTAGTCATCGGTTCTCCCAGCAAACACACAGGCTGGGTGATTATTTAATACCTTATAGCAGCCTCTGGTGTTATGTACATGTTTACAGCCGTACCCCTCTTCATAAATCCTTCAACACAACAACGTTTTTATAGAGACAAATCAAAATATAACTGTAAGCAGTGGTAGCGGTGTCCAGCTATGAAAAAAATATTGCAGGACAAAAAGAAAGTGAGAAAGAGAGAAAAAAGGGTCAAACCCGGAATAAATTGTCTTAGAACCCAGCAAATGTAGGAGGTTGCACACCCACCCACTTCATAACTTTTTACATAAACATGATAAAATATAGCAAGGAAGCATGACAAATTGAAGAATGACAAATGTATTGTTCCAAACGATACAAATACCTGCTTTGTAATGTGTATTTGACACCTCCTCACTTAATTGTTACAAATAGGTAATAATAAAGGATTTATGCAATAACACCTACTGATCTCATCTCACACAACCAAGGTTACGTTGGAGTTGCTTGCGCTTCTATGATTTTTTTGATAATAGCCTTTATAAGTTTAGTTCCCTCAAGAAGATTTGCATCTTGTCGCAAGACTGAACAGTATACGTGACTTTGGAGAGAGTCTGTGTGTTTACCATTTATTTACCGTCATTCACTCTCAAAGCACACGTATAGAAACACATGAGACATGTTCTTATCTTATTCACAGACACCATGCAAGTCCCGACCCGATCCAAGTACCGACCGGCATCTGTGTTTACAGCACTTCATCACTCTTTAAATACTATAGCATAACAAGGAAGCATGAACCTTATAATAAGGAAACATTAAGATCGATGTCAACAAAAGAACGAGTTGTTGCCCCCCCCTATGGGAAGTTACCCCTGATGCTACATTACGTCATGCGTCTTCATTTATAAAGATGTCTGTCTTGCATGACCATGGGATATTTGGGGGAATAATAATAATCATAATAATAATTATTATTATGATTATTATAATAATGATAATAGGCCGGCCACCGAACAAATTTGTTTCCCCCAAGTTCTAAACTCATAAGAAAGCTGATTTAGAAAAGGCAAAAATTGAATCCCTTTATGTATTCACAGCCTCCGAACTACGACTATTACCTTTGTGCTTCCTTCTTGAGTTTGATAGCTGAGGAAAAGCACCCGCCACACTCAACAGTAATTTTCCAACTGCTTTTGGCAGGGAGGGAGAGCACACAGCTCTCTATTGCCTAAGGAAGTGTCGGTTTCCTTAGTGCGTCATTGCAAACAGCTGTGGGCTGCAAAAGAGTTTGATTAAATGTCCGTTTTTGTATCCCGACTGAATAGTTCAGGCATTGAAGGGATGCTTGATTATACCACTTTGAAAGTTTGGTGAAATGCTTGACTGTTTAAGGACAGTAGTTCATTTATACTGTACTGACATACCTACATAATATTGCTGGTAAAGCAATGGGCTGAGCAGACCTGTTGAAATCTGCAGTACAAGAGTGTGCTGGAAAACAGCTTGAGCATCTACACCGGCGTTTCCCAACCGGTGTGCCGTGGAATTTTGGAAAAGTCACATTTGTGAAAAATAAGCAAAACTTTCGTATTGAGTTTGATTCCGTTTTACATCTGGGCCGTGCCGCAAAATAAATACTTTTATGGGCGTGTGCCTTGGGTTGGGAATGGTTGGGAAACGCTGATCTACACAATGCTAAACACAATTCCCCCACTCAAAGTATTATTACATATGCATTTATGTTTATTCAATATGGTATTCTATTGCTTCTTATCAAATAGTTTCATCAACTTGTACTGTTTATTCCTAGATGCTTCACTCAATTTCTGATTTCATATTTAGTAATGTAACTCAGACAGACAGACAGGCAAGCAGGCAGGCAGGCAGGCAGGCAGGTAGGCAGGCAGGCAGGCAGGCAGGCAGGCAAGCAGGCAGACAAGTAGGCAGGCAGACAAGCAGGCAGGCAGGCAGGCAGGCAGGCAGGCAGGCAAGCAGGCAGACAAGTAGGCAGGCAGACAAGCAGGCAGGCAGACAAGCAGGCAGGCAGGCAGGCAGGCAGGCAGGCAGGCAGGCAGGCAGGCAGACAGACAGACAGACATCCAGACAGGAACCCAATTGTACATCTGTTACAGACATAGTTAGCTATCCATCACCTAGAGCAACTACTGATTGCTACCATATATCCCATGTAGCTCAATGTATTAAAGTTGAGTGATAGTGATGCAAAGTGGGCCTAAGCCCATTTATCTTGCTGTGGCTGGACTTACAGCACGGTGACAGTGGCTAGCGAAGCAATTCTTCTCCTTGAAAATAACATTAGTGGCTGGTTCTGATAATGAACTTTTCCGCTCTCTTAAGCAGGTTGTAGCTCCATGTAGTAGCCCTGCAGACACTAGACAGAGAACTCCTGGCTGTTGGTGCGACAGCGGTGGCAAACAAAACTCATTAGTGTTGCAAACTTGTCACAATCTATTTTCGGTAACTATACTTTTAAAACAACAGCTAAGGACAATAGCGGCAGAAATCAATTATTTATAAACTAAAAGAAGTAAAGGACCGATATTATTCTAACTTAACCCAATTATAGCAAATTTACAGGACTATGCTTTCCATAGTACACGTGAAAAGTCTATATGTGTAGTTCCGTATTAGGGAGAACCTTCTCCATTCTTTAATAGACAGCAAATGGTTGTCTTGCAATACCTAGTATTGGGAGTCGTACACAGCGTCGACCAAACTCTGAGTCCCCCCTTACAGTAAAACATGTTATCAAATACAATAAATTACTGTTACCATTAGCATAAAACATTACTGAAATTGCTATAGTATTGCTTATGATGAAGGCATCATGTTGAATACCAAAAAAAGTAAAACATTTGTGTCTTTCTTCACTGAATAGCAGTATTTAAAAGATGGTAACGGTTGGGAAATAGGACTTGGTTAAGGTTTGGGTAAGGTTGATGGTGTGTGTGTGTGTGTGTGTGTGTGTGTGTGTGTGTGTGTGTGTGTGTGTGTGTGTGTGTGTGTGTGTGTGT
>JAVQJS010098414.1:0-12678 GCA_036024795.1 Galaxias rostratus
GTGTTCTTTAGCCCAAACAAGTCTCTTCTGCTTGTTCCCTGTCCTTAACAGTGGTTTCCTAGCAGCTATTCTAACATGAAGGCCTGATTCAAACAGTCTCCTCTCAACAGTTGTTCTAGAGATGTGTCTACTGCTAGAACTCTGTGTGACATTGACCTGGTCTTTAATCTGAGCTGTTGTTAAACAGCGATTTCTGAGGCTGGTGACTCGGATGAATTTATCCTCGGCAGCAGAAGTGACTCTTGTTCTTCCTTTCCTGGGGCGGTCCTCGTGTGAGCCAGTTTGTTTGACACTTTTTTGTTTAGTACATATTTCCACATGTGTTAATTCATAGTTTGATGTGTGAATCTACAATGTCAATAGTCGTGAAAAGAAAAGAAACTCATTGAATGAGAAGGTGTGTCCAAACTTTTGGTCTGTACTGTATATATATGTATATATATGTATGTATAAATCATATTATAATATATATCATATTATAATGTAAAATATTATTAATGGCCATCAAAACTATTTCTAACTATATAGATACACAAAGTATGCAGGTAATTGTGTCTATCTCAAAACATTTGAAGGTATGCACATGTAAATTGTAAACAGGGGCAGGGGATACATTTGCATCCTTCCCCTTTTTCGCATAGACTAGCAAATCCGATGTGGCAGCTTGGGGTGAAGCAATTTTCACCACCTTTATCTGACAAGCAACGAACGGTAACATTTCAGGTCATTTTAATAGCTATTCTCCTATACATTTCGTATTTTTATCCTTCTGAATATTTTGCATTAGTAAATGCTCATAAAGCATAACCTTTTTAAAAAAGATTTGATTTCTGAAGGATGTAATTATATTAATATATTCATATTTCATATACTACCTTTTCACAATAAAGATGTACACCTAACACAGAATCCTTACCAGTTTCATAGTCTGACCCAAGTGAGACTGGAGGAGAGGCAGGTGTTACATGCAGAGCCTATCCATCAACTGCACCCTGATCACCACGTGGGTAGGCTGAGCCATGTACCTCTGGAGGATGGCAAGGTTGGGGGAACCATTCAGGACTCCTCCTCCACTCCACATCAAGGAGGTCAAAACAAGGTGAGAAAGGTGTGACATTTATTTTATGCACATATTGACATTTGAGCTAGTGGCTGTTGGTGGCAGGTAATGTTTGACAAAGAAATATTTACCCCTACATAATGTAAAATCTATACATGGTTTATTCCACAGGCAGCACAGTCAAACAGTAGTTCTTGCCTCAAAGGTTGGACCAATCACAGGAGACAATGTTACATGCTCAGTCATGGAACTGCCAACTGGGACACTTCTCAGCAGGCATGTTCAGTAAGGTAAGAATGTTTGTTTTTTTATAAAACAATTGTTGCATTGAGAAAACAAGATTATGCTTCTGCACTGCTACATCAACACTAACTTCTGCAATAATAAGCTAACATTTGAGAATTGCGGTCATGAGTTTGTTGGTCAAGAGATTCCAGTGCTGTAATTCCCAACACTAGTCACTAGACACAAACAGTTTGCCGATCTCCCAATAATAACTAGACCAGTGATACCACAGGCTGTCAATTTTAGTTCATAGGTCATAAAAAGCGACTTGGCCTGGCTGCACAAAGCCTTTTTATTTTGCATCTGATTTACCCGATCATTGCGCAAATTACCAGACGCAGTTTATCTGTAGAAGGTGATTTTGGCAACCTGTACCGTTTGCTTGTTGCAATTATTTCACAGTCACAAGGAAGACATGCAGGGTGCCCGAGGACACTTTATATCAATAGCACGATTAGCAACTATACTCCAAGTATGGGCATCTCATCCTGATTTAGTCACACAATTCCTTGTACCTTGTAATTTGTCATGAGATTGTACCCGGTTGCAGACAAAATAAGAATAAACTATTGAGACTTCGAGAGGACTGATTCAAACCATGCTCTTTTTCATTCTCTCATAGACAGTACAATGTGCTATCAAAATACATGTATTGTTTATACCTTAATATAAAAATTTTGCCTATAATTGCTTAAAAGTTACTAAAGGTGTTTTTCATTTGAGATATTTTTGGAAAACCCCTACAGTTTTCAAGTATACTTATACCTAACCTACGCAAAGAAGACATGCAGAATGGTTGTGGTCACTGCATGTCACTGGCATGATCAACAACTCTACTCAAAGTATGAGCATATCTTCTAGATTTAGTGATTGTGCCCAGTGGCAGACAAAATAAATGTTAAATATTGAGACTTGAAGAAGACTTTTTTTTATTCTCCCACAGACATTACAATGTTCAATCAGAATAAATGTATTGATAGTCTGTAAAAACGTTGCCCTGTGGCGCCGGTTTAAAAAGCCCTTTGCCATTGAACCGTCAACTCAGAAAAATAAAACAAAAGTTTGGCGATCTTGAAACAGATATTCTTTGTCTGAATAGATATACTTATTCGCTCAACGTTTTACTTGATTAAGTACAATGGCAGTATTAAGTATTAAGTACATTCTTCCTGTTGGCGTTCCATTTGTAGTGTGGCTTGCTGTAATGCTTTATGAGTGGAGGCTGGGTATGGTTGTTACAGCTGATACAGACAATTGCGCGCTCCATTTTCCCCTCACCCTTGAATAAGATCACAAAATAAGTCAACTCTCTCATTTGGGACAGCTACTCACTTCCAACTGTTTTCAGACAGAGAACCATGGCCTCAGACTCGGAGGTGCCGACTCTCAATTGAAACTCAATTGCCGATTGTGTGAACCTGAAGATATGAAGGGTCCAACTGCATGAAGACAGTGTCATCAGCTAAAAGATGAGCCTGACAACTCACTAAATCTTGAAATAGTATTTATATGAACAACGAGTAGAACAGGACCTAAAATACGCCCGTGAGGCACACCCTTAGTCAACAATGAAGTGTGTGATGTCAGGCAGTCAGATTTCACTCTACAATCTATTATTAAGATTATTCAAAACCAAATTGGATACACCATTATTAAACCAAATGTTTTATAGCCTCTGCAACATAAGTTGGTGATCTATCAAAAGCTTTACACAAATCAATCAATATTGCTTCACATAAAAGCTTTTTATTACTGCCAACAAAGATATAATGTAGAACCATAAATGCAGCAGTAACACATTCATGTACTGAGCAAAACCCTAATTCAGAGTCACTAAGAATATTGCATCTCTCCAAGTAAGGCTTAATTTACTTATTTACAAATGATTCCAATATCATAGGGACTAGGAAGATTTTAAATAGTTCTGTAATGGTGAGATTTAGTCTCTCCGATTATTGCCACCATATCGTGGTGGAGGAGTTTCTTTGTCACTGTGACCTGGGAGCTGTGTTGTCGGGGGCAGTAGCCCCTGGTAGGGTTTTCCATGGCAAATAGGTCCCAGGGGAGGGTCCAGACAAGGCTAGATTCACAACAACCCCAATGAAGCGGAACCAACGGCACTGTGGCACCTCGCCCAAAGAGGGAAACCGGGGGGAGACGCGGGTAAGAGAGTCTGCATGACCGGGTCCTGACCCATGGGACCCGGTCAGGCACAGCCCAAAGAAATAGCATGGAGCCGCCGCTCTGTGGACCCACCACCTGCAGGGATAGACATTGGGGTCAGGTGCAATGCATGTTGGGTTGCAGGCATAGGTTGGGACCTATTCGAACAGACCCCTGGCATCCTAGGCTTATTCCAGGAACAACACCTCTCTGGTGGGAAAAGAACCCGTGCTAGTGTGGGGAGTGGAGCAGTACCAACTAGACATTAGTTGAGCTCGCTTCAACGCATATCTCTGGTCTTGAAACCCAAGTCTTGGAGAGGGGCTGTACTCTTTTCTTTTCTTTTCCGGATTCGCCCAGGGTGAGGCGCCGGGCAGGCTTGAGGATTCTTAAGAGTCCCCGGCTGGGTGCTGCTGTATTGGAGTTTCCCCGTTGAACTAGAGGGTCGGCAGACTGAAGAAGGAGGCCTTTCGGGCTTGGTTGGCCCAAAGGTTGGCTCCTGAATCAGCAGACGGGTACCGGGAGGCATGAAGAGCGGCAGCTTAGGTAGTCAAATAAGCAAAAACCCGGGTGCAGAAGAAGTTTGGCCAGGCTATGGAGGAGGACCTTTGGTTAGCCTCAAGAAAGTTATGGCAAACCGTAAGAAGTCTCAAAAAAAGAAAGCAGGGATTGGCGCAGGCTCTTTTGCGGAGCGGAAGAGAACTGCTGACCCGGAGTGAGGATATTGTCGGGCAATGGAAGGAGCACCTTTAGGTACTTCTCAACCAAGACAACACGTCCTCTATAAGTAGGAAGAGTTTGGAGACATTGGAGAGCTAAAAGGAGTCAACCTACAATGCACCTCAGTAACTACAGAATCAGGAGTTGGACACTCAGAATGTTGAACAATGCTTTTGAATAGTATTCATTAAAATAATAAAAAAGAAAAAATTGTTTACTATCCATCCATCAATTCATTTTCCGCCACTTATTTGCGGCTGGGACTTGGTGGCAGCAAACTAAGTAGGGTAGCCCAGACTTTCCTATCCCCAGCGACGCTTTCAAGATCCTTCTGGAGGATCCCTAGGTATGCCAAGGCCAGATGAGATATAGTCTTCCTATTGTGTTCTGAGTCTACTCCGGGTCGCCTATCAGTAGGGTGTGCTCAGAAAACATCCAAAGGGAGGCGCTCAGGAGGCATCCCTTTATCACATGGGTATACCACCTCATCTAGCTCCTTTTGACGCAAAGGAGCAGCGGCTCTACTCCAAGCTCCTTCTGGATAACCGAGCTTTTTACCCTATCCCTAAGACTGAGCCCGGTCACCCCACAGAGGAACACATTTCAGCTGTTTGTATTCTCAACCTTATTCATTTGGTCGCTACCCAAAGCTCATGACCATATGTGTTGAGACGTAGACCAACTGGTGAATTGCGAGTTTTAATTGTATGTTAATACAAATTGCTTAACAATGGCTAACAGTGGTGTGGTGGGTCTTAACGCATCTTAAAAAAGGATTCTGAGACCTCAGATGATAACTTTTGTTTTGCTATATGGAGTTTTTTGTCAAACTGAAGCCAATGGAAGTGTGTGTAAAATGTGCTCTTTGCAGTCTCTGGGCTCACCAATCCTTCCCTCCAGGGTTTCAACATTCATTTGTCACCATTGAGAATGATTACAAAAATACACACATAGACAAACAAACACGCACATTTACCTTGTTTTTAATCAGGCCTAGATGTTTTTTACACAGGTATATTTTAGTATATTACATTAAGAAGTACATAATGAGAAGTTTGTTCTAGTAACTAATTTACACTCAAACAGAAAGTTGATTTGAGCTATGGTGAGTCACAGAGAGAAATCAAGAGACTGTACATTCAGGGTTTTTATTTTATTATTATCAACCTCTTTTTGAGGCATACTGCATGGTGTAGCACTTATTTAAGATTTGCTTTTGTCGGGTTGTTATCCCAGCATGAATTACCCCACTACCTTGATAGGTTGTAAGTTGTAATAAAGTAACATCATGTATTTAACTTTAGCTCACAAGGTCTGTACGATTCATGCAGTGATTTAAATTGGTGCCATTTGTAAAACATGTAAGTACTTTGTAAAACAAATTCAAAAACTCTAGCAAAAAGATTCAGTGAGTTATACTTGCAGAAGCAAAGAATCATACCTGGTCTTCCCTACTTATTGTTTAATAAATTGAGAAATCTCCTCCTTACTCTTGAAGACCTGGGTCCCTCAGGACTCAATCTTGGGCCTTGTTTTTCGCTTTTGCTCAAAGTCAGTGGGCTTAGCCATGCATTCACATGGCCTGTCCTATCACTGCTACTCTGATGACACTGAATTAATTACTAGTCCTCCTTCCCTCCCTTTGACACCCAGGTGGTGCAAGGCATATTGGCATGCCTGACTGATATCTCAGCGTGGATAACAGCTGAAGCTCATCCCTGACAAAACATAACTCCTTGTAATCCCTGTGAAGTCCAGCCCATTCAAAGACCTAATCATCACAGTTAAAACTCTGGTCTCCTCCTCTAGTAAGACAAAGACCCTGGGGCCACCCTGGACAACCAGGTGTCCTCCTCAGCTAAAATTGTGACAGTAACACGCTTCTGCAGATTCCTTTGCAACAATATTAAGGGGGGTACGGCCCATCATTAGAGAGGTCATAGTCCAGGCACTTGTCATGTAGTGCCTGGACTACTGCAACTCCCTCTTTGTTGGGTTGACTACAAGTACCATCAAACCCCTTTAGCTCATCCAGAATGTAGCTGCTTAACTGGTCTTCACCCTCCCCAGGTTCGCTAAAACTATTATATTCCACACACTGCTCTGGCTGCCAGTAGCAGTACACATCAAATTTAAGTCACTTGTGCTAGCCTATCAGGAGAAGACTAGAAGTGCACCCTGCTACCTACAGTTGATTATCAGACCCTATACCCCATCCCGACCACTGCACACTGTCACTGGATGTTGCCTTGTTGCCCCTTTACTCCGTGGAAAGGGCAGCCTGGCTCCCGTTCACAACTTTTGTCTTTCCTTGTCCTTCAGTGTTTGAACGATCTCCCTGTGTACATTAGAAGGGCTATGGCATCTTTACACTTTCTGGCGTAACTTGGACTCACTTGTTTTGACTCCATTTCAGCTCTTCAATGTAACGTTGCATCTACCTTGCACTTCTACTTATGTTTATGATATACTAAGTAACTGTACTCAGAAATAGTTTTTAAATGGTTTGCAATAGTTTTGCATCTTGATGTTTATTGTAGCACTAGCGTAGCTCATATCTAAGCGATTAGGTCTGGGATGCACTTATTTTTCAACCTGACATTTTTTTACTTTTCTTGTTGTAGACACAATTTTTTTTGCAAGTCGCTGTGGAGAAAAGCGTGTGTGAAGTGAATGCAATGTAATGAGAAACAGTTATCGTTTCGGTGAAAATCTTAGCAC
Source organism: Galaxias rostratus (assembly GCA_036024795.1). Taxonomy (NCBI): domain Eukaryota; kingdom Metazoa; phylum Chordata; class Actinopteri; order Galaxiiformes; family Galaxiidae; genus Galaxias; species Galaxias rostratus. The sequence goes on from JAVQJS010098414.1 coordinate 6,950, forward strand.
GTCTCCTTGACTGGCTTGTGTTCAGATGGCTGGCCTCTTATTTAGATAACTGTTGACATTCTTTGCAGGTTTCCCTCACCCAAGCAAGGGCACTGCTTTGATAACACCTGCTTGTAAGAATTGTGAAAGGACACCACAAAACAGATGTGTGCTCTACCCCTGCAGTATAAATGCATCCAACAGAAGATGTATCAGTCTCTTCGTGTGCATCCCCTCCCATGTTCTTGAATCACTTTTCGCTGGACTCTCCCAGGAATGCATATGCATATGTGTTTAGCCGTGTGGTCTGTTTGTGCACACCATGTCATGTATTTAGGCACACGTTACGAAGGAATTACAGCTACAGCTAACCACATCTAACTGTCACACAGATGTGGCATCTGTGTAAATAAGGGAGATTTTCTAGTAAATATGTGATCAGTCAATTGCCCCTTGTTACCTCCCATAGAAGTTTGAAGTCAAACAAGTCTCAAATATTCACTGAGATGACCAAGACACAATTAAATTGTAATGCCCAAGCATAAAGATAATTACTTGCCTTCTTTCCAAATCCAAAAATGCATATTTCATATGCAAGTGGGCACTTTTTAAATCAACATAAATGTTAAAGAAAACTAAAAAGGTATGGACGAGTTCTGGTTTTCAAACTACAAACTACTTACTGATTAATTAATTTGGCTTTTACAGGTTTGAGAGTAACTTAACAAGTGTGCATTCCAAAAATGACATGGCTTGGTTATGGAAATTTGCTGGAAGGAGGCCCTTTTGGATTGGTAAGGCTATTAACATCAATGTATTCTGTGTTGGTAGCAATGATTATATTCTTCTTTTGTCTCATATGTTGCATTGTATCATTTTGTGTGTAGGATTATCTGGTAGGCCAGGACATTGGCTCTGGGCCGATGGCAGATTTGTTTCATTTACTAAACTAAAGCCAGACAAAACTCTGGAGTACCAGCCCGAAAGTCTTCCTGTTTGTGTGTTGGTTGAGAACCCTCGGAAATGGACACCTTTAAACTGTGCCACAGAGTCAGAACATAAATACATTTGTTCAACTCAAGCTCAACATCTCTAAAGTTGAGTAGCATTTAAATGGTATAAATATTACTATGATCTTAAATATACTGCTTTATAAGAGCACAAAAACAATAGTCAGTGATGTTAGTACGTAGTATGTAAGTTTTCAACAAAGTACAAAATAAATTTTTGCTTTACAATTGTTACTTGAAGACAAAACCAAAGCCACATACCCGTAGAATCAGTTCTTACTTTTAACAGCAATTAAAGGTGAGATTTTCATATAGTTAACATGTGCCTAATTAAAGGTGGAATTTTCATATAGTTAACCTGTGGTCAGTTTTGAAGACGCCTACCTGCAACATTAGAACTAGCATCCTCTTCACCACAGAATTAATATCCCAATCGTTCTACATTGTTGTTGTTGATCAACATCTTAGGGCCTGTTGAGCCGCATTCTGTAATAACGGTGCATTTTATAATAAATGTCCAAAATGTGATAACTTTTTCATTTAATTTTGTAATGAAGCTGCAATAATAAACAAAATGCAGTAATAAACTGTCGCATTTTGTTATATACTGCCCCAACGCATTTTGTAATACATTTTGCTGCGTTATGTAATAAGTTATTACATTTTGAAAAGATTATTACAAAATGCACCGTTATTACAAAATTATAAATTATGTTAAATTCATAATTTTAAATTATTTTAAAAATGTGAACCTAATCAAATTCCGATGTCCTAATAGTTAATTTGTTGATCGGTTGTCATTGTGAATCATGAACAAAACAACAAACAAACTTTTGTAATACCAATATGCAATCTCTTAATTGGTTTAAACTTGGCATTCTGAGGGCTCTAGTGTATTTCTGAGATGTTTGACCTTTAATCTTTGCACATGTCATCTGTGTCTAGCATCAACAATAAACATGTTGTATAACAATAATTAACACAGTGCGGTCTGCATTTATTTAATGCAGAAATTTATAGACACATGCTGATGGATGTCACATTAGGTAACTGTTGTATAGGTCTTTTTGGTTTATATCACTCAGGGCTGAGCCATTTGTGTTACAGTGAGGTCAGGATGGTGGTAACGGAGTAGCTGCAAAGTTGTGGGTTATTGTTTGGGACAGAAAATTACATCCAAGGCTTGTCTCTCTGCTGCTGCCACATTTGGATGCCAAAGGTCCACATTGAAAATGACCCTCGGCAAATCTTCTGCCAGCCGTAGGAGAACACAACAGTGCACAACATTCACAGTCATTCAACTAATCATAGAAGGTACCATTTCAGTCCTGTCTTACTGTCCCTGGATAAAGTGGTCCACCTTTTGGCTAGTGCAGTTGTCTAGCCAGGTTACTGCTACTACAAACTTGGATTTTGATTGATTGAAGTTCGATTATAGCCTAAATCCTCCTTCCTGCAGCAGTCCGACTTTACCTCAGCCACGGACCCTGGTAGATCACCACACTTATGTGCAAGATATATTCATCCACTTGGAGCCAAATATAGTATTACACTGGACAACAGTGTTCTTGTCACTTTATTTAATATTTATTTTACCTTTTATCTGCTCTGTCTACTTCTTTGCTGCAACAATGTACATTTCTCCTCTGAGAGACAAAAAAAGGAATTCTGATTCGGAAATACAAGAAAGCCAATTCAAGTTTGGAATATACCATAATTTGATCTTGCTTCTGAGCAATCTAACCAAACCAGTGTAAACATACTCTAAAACTATGAAGACATTTTAAAAAGTTTTTTTTTTGGTCACTACATGTTAGGCCTTCAACCAAACCGAATTATAGTTGTAAGGCAATGATAACAAAATATATGTACTTTACTTTTTCAAAAGTTATCTAACTGCTTTAAGAGGATGTTACAGATTGCTTATAGCTATGGCCAGTTATTCATTAAGATCACAGAGAAACAGTGGAAGATTTTGGCTCACTTCCTTTTGCAGAATAATTATAGATTATTTTTATAAATATATTGTTTTGTAAATTATGTAATGTTATTTAAGCCTTTATGTAGAATCTCTCCAAATAATTAAATAGTCACAATGAAGTGTCAATGATGGATTTAATGTTCAGTACTAAAAGTATAGGTGATTATTAGCAAATATGACATTACAAACTTGTGTTTACAATAATAACATCAGTATGTGATTACAAAATACATTCTTTAGCATTCAATATTAAATTATTACTTCATAATGCAATATACATTAGGGTATATTGCCACCTTGTGGAGTTCTGATGCTGCAGTTTATTGCAAGACATTCATTTTTTTCTATTACAATTGGGTGATATCCAGGATTTGTTAAATTATATTCAAAACAAGACATTCGCCTCAAATATATCCATATTGTCCTTGATGTTTCCTCCCACTGTCCAAAAACATGCAGGTTGATTGGTGACTCTAAATTGTCAAGTGAATGTGTGAGTTATTGAATGTCCCTAGGTGTTAGCCCTGCGATGGACCGGCGACTTGATTGCTGTATTATTTAAACTTTTAAAACTTGTACAGCGTCTTTGAGTGTTTAGAAAAGCGCCTCATAAATATAATGTATTATTATTATTATTATTACTATTATAATTTGCATGTTGTTACGTTTCTATTCCCCCACCTCCTTCAAGGTAATTTTCCTCTGCTCTACATGTTCCCAGTTCCCATTCATCGTTCCTATTTGGCTTGTTAGACAGTTTTTGCGCTCCTTATGACCTACTCTTGCTTTCACATCTGTTCTAATCACTAACGTACATTGCTCCTACTTTGTTGCTTTTGCACTCATATTTCTCTGTAAGCCCGGGAAGTGGCAGTTCCAGAGCTCCTTTCCCATACAGAGCCAGGCTACAAAGACTTTGAAAGCCCTAACTATTTCCTATCATATCAGCTTTCTCTTTTTTTATATAGGTTTTCAACTTCAGTGATGGGTACATCATACACTGTCAATTGTCAAGCCTCTGTTCAGTTCTATCCTTAATTTCTCCACCTGCTCAGAGTCTATTAGGGTAGCATTGTACAATTTTCCGTAACTTTTGACAGGCTTTTGGATCGTGGTTGGAACTGGATCTTGATCTATGAAGAAGGCTTTATTGCACAATTTTAATTTAATTGATATTCTTCTGGATTTGCCTGGTTTTACTTGCATTCCAGCCCACTTAAGTATGTCTTAACTTGGTTTAAAATTGCATGTGCTACCTTAAAAATGAAATGCAGACCACAAAAGCTTAAGGGGCACAGACCCAAATGCGTTTGCCAAGTCCAGGAAAATTACAAGAATGTCTCACATTTTCCCAAATTAATTTGGTTCCAAAAGATGCTAGTGTGCTCCACACCTGGAGAAGCCTGAAATGCCTGCTTTCTGTACTGAGGTATCTATTAACTTGGTTTTTGTAAGGTATTCACTCAGTCTTTGTGCTACCATGCTTGAAAATATTTTCCCCTCCACATTACTCAAGCAAATTGGTTCGAACTCGCTAATGTCACTAGACTCTTTCTGTATCAATACCCCTCTGGGTTGACGCCACAATCTGGGAATTATCAGCTGCTCTTGCCCATCTTACTGCATTTTCCACCTCTTTCCATCTTGGATGACTGGTGCCCATTTGCTTTACTGGATCATCAATTGGAGGAATATCTGCAGGAACTGTGAGCTCCTCATGCCTCCTCCGGCTTTTTCTGATTCAGACGCCTTTTTTCATTGCTCATTTAATAGTCTTCTTTCTCTTACTAGCTTGTCAACCTCAATTTTCTTGGCTTCACCCGGGTTTTTGTAAGTTTTTTCAGTAGCCCAAATCTCTCCTTTCCATAATCATGAATTACGTCCCCTGTTGTATCAAGTGTTCTATTCAATGTACCCCTTAGCTTTTCAAGAGTCTTTTTAGTAGAAATAATTATAATACATCAAGTGGTTTCTATGTAAAACACAATATTAAATATGTTAAAATGGAAACAAATTATTCAATGTAATTGTCAAAAAAAAAATTTAAAAACAAAAGCTTACCAGCAAAATGAGTTGCCCATTCCAAAGAGAATTGAGTTATTCAATGTAATAGTTTTGAAGCTGCCTCCAATCAATATACTACAGACCAGTTAATTTGATATATATATATATATATGTACAGTATATATATATCCCTCGCTCTTGCTTATAACCTGGACTGTAAACAAGACAGAGGTTATGCTCTGACAATCGAAAAGCATATTTCTCAGTATATAGTTACCGCAACTACAATCCATAGAGGTAGTATCCTCCAAGTGACTATTGACCATGCAGTTTCCATTTAGAAACTGACCTAGGGGTGGTTTTTTCATACATGTTCCAAAATTTACAGCAGCCTTTTTCTTTCCTTCAAAATGTAGATCTGCTAGGTAAAGTGCCATGCAAAAGTTCTGAGAATATCTCTTGGTTAGCCAACAAATAAAATGAAAACTATTGAGACCCTTTTTCCGATTTAGTGATCCTAAATAATTTGTGTTACTGCCGTGTTAAATTACTACATAAAAACTAGTATTCCCACAAGTCGTGTTATTTGTGTGACTGGTATGTCAATTGTGTTACTACTTGAAAGTGTCACGGTACCCTGGAATGGAACAGGCTCAAACGCAGACTGAACGCAAGCTAAAGGACAAAAGGCTACTAAAAGAAACACTGAGACAACTCTCTCAAAGGAAATCGCTCCAATAGGAGGCTTAAAGCTT
>JAVQJS010098433.1:0-12255 GCA_036024795.1 Galaxias rostratus
TACACAAAATACACCATAATGGCAAAGTACAATTAAGTTTTAAGATTCTTCGAAATGTAATAAAAATAATTCACTAAGAAATACCATGTATTTAACTATTCACGGCCTTTGCTTCATGCTTTTTTGATGCACCTTTGGCAGCAATTAAAGTCCTTTGTCTTCGTGAAAATGATGCCACAAGCCTGACACACCTATCTTTGGGCAGCTACACACTGACTCTTCACAGTAACTCTCAAGCTCAATCAGGATGGATGGGAAGTGTCGGTGCAGAGCCATTTTCAGATACGTTCAATCGAATTCAAGGCTGGGCTCTGGCGGGGCCATTTAAGGACATTAACAAAGTTGTTCTGAAGCCACTCTTGATTTTTTGGCTGCATGCTTAGGGTCGTAGTCCTGCAACAAGATGAACCATCGCCCCAGTCTGAGGTCAAAAGCGCTCCGGAGTAGGTTTTCATCCGGGATGTCTCTGTACATTGCTGCGTTCATCTTTCCCTCTCTCCGGACTAGTCTGCCAGTTCCTGCCATTGAAAAACATCCCCACAGCATGATGCTGTCACCACCACGCTTCACTGTAGGGACGGTATTAGCCTGGTGATGAGCAGTGCCTGGTTTTCTCCAAATATATGCCAGTTTACTCATACCAAAGAGTTCAATCTTTGTCTTACCAAACCAGATAATTTTGTTCCTCATGGTCTGAGAGTCCTTCAGCTGCATTTTGGCAAACTCCAGATGGGCTTCCATGTGCCTTTTACAAAGGAGTAGCTTTCACCTGACCACTCTCCCATACAGGTCTGATTGGTGGACTGCTGGAAAGATGGTTGTCCTTCTGGACGGTTCTCCTTTCTCCATAGAGGAACACTGTAGCTCTGACAGTGTGACCATTGCGTTCATGGTCACCTCCTTGAGTAAGGCCCTTCTCCCCTAATCGCTCAGATTAGATGGCCGGCCAAGTCTAGGATGAGTCCTGGTGGTTCCAAACCTCTTCCATTAAAGAATGATGGAGGCCACTGTGGTCATTTGCACCTTCAAAGCTGCTGCCATTTTACTGTACCCTTCCTCAGATTTGTGCCTTGAGACAATCCTGTATCAGAGGTCTACAGACAATTCCTTGGATTTCATGCTTGGTTTGTGCTCTGACATGTACTGTCAACTGAGAACCTTAAATAGAAAGGTGAGTTCCTTTCCAAATCATGTCCAATCAACTGAATTTACCACAGGTGGACTTCAATTCATCTTAGGCACCAACAGAGGAAACAGGATGTATCAAAGCTCAATTTTGAGCTTCATGGCAAAGACTTTGAATACTTACGTGCCTGTGATTTCTTAGAAACGTATTTTTAATATATTTGCATGAATCTCCCAAAAACTTTTTGCACATTGTCATTATAATGTGTTGTGTGTAGAACTTTGAGAAAAAAAATGATCTAGTACATTTTGGAATAAGGCCTAACATAACATAATTTGGAAATGGTGATGTGTTGTGAATACTTCCCGGATGCACTGTATATCTGTATATGCATATATATGCAGTTGTTGTAATTGTCCAGGGAAAAGCCAAGTCAACTTACAGAAGTCAACTGGTGTTAAAAAACACCAAACTTCCAACCTGCGCCATGTTATTCTGGTTCCAAGTACTGTGTTGATATAATTTAGGTTATAGGTCATGTATAAGTTAAAAGAAGACTTTGGGGTGCCATTGTCGAAATGAAGACATGGTATTTGCATGTACTTTTTCACGATGTATTTGGATGTGGTTGTGTGTGGATTTCTGAATGTCCACCAGACTCGAGGCCTCTAGTTTTAGGATTGTCCGAGAATGACGGTTTGCTGTGCTCAACTGAGCCGTCAATAGCTGTCAGGTGGCAAAAATTACTGAGTTAACTGATTGCACTGCTGCTGATTAGAGTAAACAACTGCAGCATTGCCGTTTGAAGACTGCGTCTCCTCTCTGTACCATGACTAGGTCAAGTAATGCACTGGGGAAGCAGAGTCCTGAATTCAAAGTGCTCACTTAGGTAATAATCAGTCAGGCAGAGACAGCACACAAGGCCAGGAGTTTTTGGACTATAGAAAGATGGAAATGATGGCAGGTTTGTCAAAATAATTATGGCTGCTTTTAAGTAGATGTATTTGTAAAAAAATATATTTGCATGGGCTAGAGTTTGGCTATAGAACAGAGGATATGGCATAACCAGTAAAAACCAATGGAAATGTAGGCCAAAACCAAGAGTAATAGCTCATATTCCTTTTTCTGGCATTATCGATTCAAATAACCTTATGAGGCCAGTAGATTCTGACTGAATAGCAGGGCAAGGAAATTTGATTAGAGAAATTAGTTAATATACTGATTTTACAATATGGTTATTAGTTCCGCCCTGCTAGGATCCAGCGACCTGTCGAGGGTGTACCCCTGCCCCAGGCTGGTATAGGCCCCAGCCCCCCCGCGACCCTGCACTGGATAAGCGGTTTCGCTAATGGATGGATGGATGGTTGATAGTTCCAAACTGTGACATCTTTAATCTAAACATAGAAAATGAGACGGAGTATTCAAGGAGGATACTAGAAGTTGCATTTTAAGTGCAATAATTTGTTGCAATAATTTGAGGCTATTATAATTCATTAAAAAAAGCATGTCACATTTGTTTGAAATCATCAGTGCGCTTTGACTGTTCCAAGGACTTACCATAGACAAGTAAAAAGGGAGAACATAAATTCAATACATCCTCAAAATGTTAAACCTAAGGGAAAGAAGAGAATAACTATTTGCACTCATTATTTTGTATAATATTCTCTGGAACTATCTCATTCCCTAAAGGAGGAACTGGGAAAACATTTCATATTGTCTTGAATCAAGGACTGCTTAGAAATAGATGCAGTAGGAGTCATTTTAAAGTCCCTTTGGAACCCATTAGAAAAATGTATAGCAAGAGTTGACGTATTTTATTTGGATCACAATTCAATATGAACCCATTCAGTGTCTTATTTCTTAATCGCAAATACTTTTATGCCCCAGTTAAAGTGTATGCCTAAAGGTACCACTTCACACAGTGTCATTTGCACCGTCCCTAATCTATGCCATTCAAATCATGTTGAGCACAAAGTGAGACACATAATTAATCTTGTGAACCAAATAAATGACTATTCTAACCCTCTGTTGTCTCTAGTTTAATTTCTTTGGTTAGGAAGTATTTTGAAAATTATTAATGTTATTCTTACTCTTATTGTTATTCTAGAAAACACACCAAAAGCTAGTGTGGTGTGTTTATAATGAAGATCTACAATATGTTCATAATAATGTGATCAAAGTAAGGCAAGGTTAAAGGTAAATTCATGAGCAGAACAGTCCAAAAACAGTTTCGGAACTCAGGTGTAAAGTCAAGTCCATAATTTGGTTTAATGCACATTTTGATTGATACGGTATAGGGTAAATTTAGTTGTGGATACAAATTGGAACCTTGATTTGTTGAAATCAGGAAGTGGAGAAGGTAAAACTATTTTATAAATGAACAATGTCAAGCAAATAGAAGGAGAAGTGAACATTGAATTGTTTAATCTGTCCGTACTACCAAAGGTAAGTAGGGCAAAACAGGCAGTACAGAGAGAACGAGGGGAGTACATAGTTCTGTCATATGGAGGGAGTGAATCAGCAAAGCTATGGCTGACTCATCCCCCTTGTGGCTCTAACAGTGGGGAGACAAAGAACTGCTTTCTGGTCGAGAGCTTAGCTAACAGCTTGAAGTAATAAGAGAAACACCACGTTTATTGTTCCTAGGAAGGCGAGAGATCAAAAGAGAGCCACACTTGACGCTGAAATTTATTCATTAATTTTGGCGTGGAAAAAATTTATTTTCTTTGTGAGCTTGTTTGCAAGGCCAATGAAAGCAAAGAGTAAAGGGATTCATGCTCAACTAGCCAGTGTGTGTTTACTGTCCGTATAGCTTGTGTAAGTTGGTGTGTCCATGTGTGTGGGTGGTCCTCTTAGTGCGTGTTGTGTCACACATGTGCTTCTTTACTGACTGTTGTTTTGTTATCATTGTGTCACAACTAGGGTCACAGAAGAGAAGTACCTACCTTTAAAGTTCAAGGCAATATTTATTTGGTTTCCAGAGAGTTTCCATTGACTGTTTTGCTTCAGAATTAAAAGACATTGTGCGGTGAATTATTTTTGCCATTTGTTCTGTCGTTTGGATCATTGTGTTGTCACTGTTATGTGTATTTGAGTAATCTTTCATTATGAAAGTTTCGCTTATTCAAATGCAAGCCTCATATAATGGTTGTCTAGTAGTATAAGAGTTGTCGAATGCAATTTGCTCTTTCAGACAGGATTTGACATGAATAAAACAGATGTAAAACAGTTTAAGCATTGTGTAGATTTTCACTGTAAACACCCTCTCAAGTCACAATGTGACTGGTAGATGCAGATAGTTTAAATTAAATTGTTATTTAACATTAAATCCTCTTAATCTTCTAAATTCATAAAAGGTTTTCCTAATTCGAGAGAAGGTTGCTTTATCAGAAATGAATGTGAATTTCCTACCCTAGGGACATCACTCGCGTAATGCAAACTGTGTGTGCTGTTAGTGTGAGAGTCGCTCTCTGTGCGAGCCCAGGCAGAGTAAAGTGGCACACTCTCTTCTCTGCTCTATTTCCACTCATGTCCTTTTAATGTTAATATGCATCATTCTGCAACTTAGCACGCACATAATAAAACCACACTGCCAATGGCCTCCCCCCTAATGAGTCCTGTAGGGATCAGCAGACTGGAGAACTGAATGGTAATGTGGCTAAAACTAAACCAAATATGTGTTTGGAAATCAACTACTTGCTGGCCCAGAGCGGGTACCTTATTTCCATGGTGACTGTCTGCTTTAAGGGACAAAATGTTCTTTGGGTGCATTTTGAAAAAACTCCCTTCACCTCAGCTTGGCCAAGCCATGCTAGGCCAGCTGTCAGTGTGATGGGGTGTGAATGTGAGAGCTGGAGTGTCACTGCTAGCGAGTTTGTTGGTGTATGCATGGTGAGCTTTGCTGGTCCTGTGTCACCTCAGGACACATGGGGAGTATTGTAGGAGTATTGTAGGTACTGTCATGTCGACCACCTCACCACGAGACTAATGAGATGTATTTGACGATTCAGTCAGAAGCCACAGGCCAGCAAAAAAAAAACTCACACATCTTTGCGCCACTCTTTGGTTTAATTGATTTTCCTGGGTTGTTGTGCGATGATTTGTTTGGGTATGCAGGCCATGCCTGGGAGATATGTTTAGAATGCAAAGAATTAATGGAAGTAGCCCTGACAAGGCAACAACCTTGCCTTTTCAGTGAGTTTGTTCAAGCTTCGGTCTAATCTATAACAACATGATTTTGTACACTGGGCTTACATTGATTTTCTTGAAACTTTATCAATGATTGTGGCTGCCACATCTAACCCTTTAAATCCTTTGGGGCAGTTTTCATAGTTTTCCCTGCTCATGGAACAAGTAATGCAAACAAAGCAACAACATTTAGTAGAAATATTACTCAATAAGCAACAACAGATTGTTTGCAGTTGACTCTGTGTTGCTGCATTAGCTTCATGTGGAAATGACACACTGAGGTTCTTCAGGGAATTCAAGCTCTATTGCATGTCGGTTTTTGCGTTCATAATCTAATTTTAGTGTTCATATTTATGGTTATTTTACAGTGTCTTGAGAGTCTGCTTCACAATATGTTGGTGTATCTTTTCTTTTATCACTGTTTTATTTCCTATCGTTCTATGTGTTTGTCTTTCAATCTCAATGCCTCTTTTTCTATATGTTTGTCTGTGTGTCTGTTCTTTCTTAAAGGGCAAAGTTTTTCTGTAACTTTTGAGGCATAGAGGCATATAGCATACAAACAGATCACAAATTATCATGTTGATGTCCTAGTTAAAAGCATGGCGAAACCTTGTGTGTTTGGTCATGAAGTACAGATGCACACACACACACACAGACAAGCACATTCTAGGTTGTCCAGTGATGTATGCTTAGCCAGTTATACAGTGCAAGCCTTAACATTGACACCTGGAAGACACACGTGGCCAAGTAGCTACAGCAGTAGGACGCAACCTTGACAGCAGTGATACCCAGGCATGTCTCTGAATAGGGGCCCTCAGGGAGGGCTGAGGAATCTCTCTCTCCCTAGAACCTTCTCCTCAGTCATTCCGCCATCCATACAAGCTAACGAAAGAACAACAACCGTTGTTCATAGTCTATTAACTCCGCAGGCAGATGTTTTCCTAGGAGGGAACAGCAGGGTAACGAGAAAGCCAGATGTGTGTGTTTGTGTGTTGGTGCGTTTGCATAAGTCTGTATTTTTTAAGTGAATAAACAAATAAATAGACATATAGGGAGCAACCAAAGTGAATTATTTGTTAGTGCTTCAGTACACACACGCTTTTGTGCTGAAATGAGAAATACCCCCATTGGTGATGATCAAATGGGTATATGGCTCATCTCTTCGTTGAACATACCACAGTCTATTTACCTTGGCAAGTGGCCTATCCGATAGTGTTTGGTCATGAGGTAAATTACGACACATGCCAATATATAAAAAGGAGTAACTGAAGGACTCTTTGAACAGGGTTTAACCAATCCGTCCTATGAAGAAATCATTCTAAATCAACGCCAACTTTTGTGTAAATAAAAATGGGGCACATTCAAATTTTCACATGTGTAAGTTATTGCTCTCTCATTTGTTCCCACCTCTCACTTTCTCTCTCTCTCTCTCTCTCTCTCTCTCTCTCTCTCTCTCTCTCTCTCTCTCTATCTCTCTCTCTCGCTCTCTCTCTCTTTCTTTCCATTTCTCTCTCTGATTGTTCCCCTTTACCTAGGTCTTCTTTCTTACATTTTTGGCCTCTTGCCACTTACTTCCTGTCTCTTGTTGCTCCTCTGCCTTTTTTTTCTCCAGCTAGGTGCTGTCCCCAAAGTGCTGCGAAAGCAACTGTACATTTGCATGCATTAGAGCTCGCCATGGCCTGCCTGCAACCTGCTGCGCCGTCGCCCCTGATTAATGATCCAAGGGGGCCACTTCTTAGAACAGCCGAACAGCGAGCCCGCCCTCCTGCCTGTGCTCAAACCACTAACACAGACCCAGACAAACACATTCATATCACCCTACAAATGGCTTCAGAATGTTTTTTTACACTGTGGTCATCACACCCACGTCACATGTGCAGCCACACCTTGACTACAGCATACACACTGAAGACTGTACCTGCGCTAGACTTGGCAGTTCTCCATTCGCACGCTCTCTCGGTTGACGCACACACCAGCATTCGAACATATCACACAAACCCAGCCCACACACCGACAACCATGGCTCTAGCCCAAGGCCATTTTACAACAGCCGTGGAATCACAAACCTTTTTGGAAATGTCTTTTTTTTAACTCCTTGGCCTCAATAGCTGTTATCTTATTCCACCTCCTCATCGATCTGGCAAGACAGTCTACCTTTTCGCTCCTCAAAAACACAAACGAACAAGGCCAGAATCGAAAATGTATGCTTTAGGACCTCATGTGGCAAGTCTATTTGGTGGCTGAAAAATATTATGAATGAACTGTCAGTTGTATGTTTAGGCCAAAGATCTATAGCTAATACACGCTATTACACGGCACAGTTCCCAGCAGATTAACCGATTGTGGTACCTGCAGTCGGGCAGGGCATACACACTTTATTCACATGTTTAGGAATTGAAGAGACAAGAAAGACACACCCATACACACACATGCACGCACACACGCACACACGCACACATAAATCAGCAATAGTGGACACATACACACACCGGTCTAGTTGTGTTTATTAGCTATTTGACATTCACCGAGGGGCAAAATAGAGGAGTGAAAGAGGGAGCGAGTGAAGGAGGAAGGGAGCGAAGGAGGGCGGGGAAGGATCGGGGTAGCCTTGGAAACCCTCGTCATTTCGGGGCATGTGCGAGCTGCTATTGGTGGAGCGGTCTCTGTGTTGCAGATGAGGATTTCACAGTGTATGGAGGACACCCTCTCCTCCCCTCTGTCTGTTCTCTGTTTATCTCCTCTCATTTCATCTCCTTCCCTTATCCCTTTCCCACTGCTTCTATGTTTCCCTTCACATACCATCTATCCATCCCCGTCTCTTTGTGTGGATGTATCGCTCCTCTCCTTCCACTGAGCCATACTTTCCCTGACAATTTCCAGAACGAATCCCCCTCCCCCTTTCAAGATAAAGGCAGGTTTGTTTCCGTCCGTTTACAAATCGTTATGGGGAGAGGAGAGGGAGAGAGACTGAATAAGACATTGAATGAGACTTGTAGAAATGAGGGAGAGTAGCATCCTTAAAGAGAGCGACGAAGAGGAAAATATATTTAGCATGGTGGGAGGGAGCTCAATAGAACAAAGAAAGGGGGGAAGAGGGAACGAGAAGGAGAGAGAGAGTGGAAGAGGGAGAGAGAGAGAGAGAGAGAGAGAGAGAGAGAGAGAGAGAGAGAGAGAGAGAGAGAGAGAGAGAGAGAGAGAGATGAAAAAGAGAAGGAGAGAGAGAAGGAGAAAAAGAGAGAGGGGTGGAGGAGGGGTCGGGGAAAGACGGAGACAGAGAACATTGGGACAGAGGTGAGTAGAGAGATGGAGCGAAGCGCTTGTCGGTATGCGGCGATGTTGTCTGGTCCATTGTGAAGGTAAACAAATGTCTTTGAGTTTCATCATCATTCCGTTGACACTCCCCTCCCCGGTGCCTATCAGGTCTGCTCCAGTCAGACACTACTGATCTTTATCCCACCCCTGGCACGCAGACTGAACTCCAATCATGATAATAGCTGTGTATTTGTGAGGGAGGTTAATGAAACAAGTGTGCGTCAAGGTGCCATGCTAGCGGAATGACCGTTCTCCTTTTTAAAAACAAATTCAAAAACACATTTATCTTAGGTCCTTAAATAAAAAGATCACTGAGCCCAATAATAGACATAGACCTTTTCTTCTTTGTAACAAGTCGTTCACAATGTTTAAATTGATTTTAAATAATGCTTCTCCACATACTACATCATGGTATTGCATACTATGCGGCCATTATGTCTGAAGTTTCAAATCAATTGATCTCTTTAGGTCCTTTTAAAGCTATGGACATGTGTCTAATGAATCTTAGCTTTGCTTTTATCACCCACATCAAATGAAAGATAGACAGAAGAAAAGATAGGCTGGACTTTCATGTCCAAGTGTTATAGGAATTTAAATGAAAGGAATGTCGTTTGAGCTAGTGTAATTTTTGTGCTGTAACCAGTGACATGAAGAAATTTATGGATTGAGAATGTAGATAAAGAAAGGATGAGAGAGAAACGAACAGAATAGCAAGTATCTCTCCCTTTTCCACATCGATTCAATGCAAAGACAGTCGCTATGGCAACACATCAGTCCTCCTGCAAGCACCGCTTTCTCTCTCCGCCCCCTCTGTGCTCGCCACTGCCGACACACACACACACACACACACACACACACACACACACACACACACACACACACACACACACACACACACCAACTTACGGGGGCCTCTGCGTCCCCAAACGCCTGCACACGCTTCATGATACGTTTGCCTCCGATCGCGTGGTGACAGCCTCAGATGAGGCTTATCATCTCCACAGACAAACGTCTCTTTGTTGACATATAGATTTTCTTGTGCAGGTTATAAAAGGATTGTGCGAAATTTTCAAACAGTATGTGCTCGCCTGCACACCTACATGACAGTCTGGAGGGAAGGTTTAGTGTGAACCGGCTTCTGGTGCTCATGAGATGATTCACTAAATAGACTCACCAGAGAAAGGAGGGGAGCGAAAGGCTCTGTTTGTGTGACAGAGAAAGAGACAGAGAGGCTGTGGAGCACTTATTCACATACTGTAAGCCGGCAGCAGCTGAGTGAGAAGTTTTTCAGTTTTTTTTTCTCCCACACTGTCAATCAAAAAACAATCAAATGGTATGAGAACCAATGAAAGAAAATCGACTCCCGCAGCCTTCCATCACTTTGCTCTCTCTCTCTCCCTGTGTCTCTCTCTTTCTCCTGCTCTCTCGATATCATCTCTCTATTTATGTAGCACTTCTCGTCGTTCCTCTTTATGTTCGATTACATCTCTCAAAAGCACCTTCTCTCTTTGAACTCGTTGTGAACTGTCAATACTCTCTTCAGAAGAAAACCCAATGAAAATCACGAAGTCAGAAATGCCACAGTGACAACTGTTGTATAATATTCCTTGGAGTTGCTTGGAAACTAATAATAAGCTGTAATGATGATAAATTATGCCGACAGAAAATATCTAATTTGAGGTCTCACATTTATAATGTTGGATTCTATTACATACTACTGTAGCTTTTTGAGCTGTGTTTGCGCCATCTTACAACAGTATGTGTATCGAGCGAGCATAGTGCACGTGTGCACTGCATGCAGTATTAGCCAAGTCCCTTTTTCCATACCGGTGTTGGAAAACAAGATCTAAATTCATCTCTGGACCCGATGTTTACAAATCTGTTCTGAGTCATCGAATCTGTTAAGACCTATGCACTGGAGAACAGCAAGAGCTGGGTGATTTAAGTTGTAAAAAAACAGGGATGTAGGCCTAGTGGATTCAAGGGTAGTCAACAAATGTCCCTCCTTACATAGAATTCTATGAGTCAGTGAAACGCTTTGTCAATATTGCTTGTGCTCTTTGTTGTTCTGAGTCTTTTCTCTTCCCCTTGAACCTGGATCCTTCCAGTTGGCTCTCCAACTTCCGTGAGACATTTGTCTTCCAATCCTCTTTGCTGTATTCTGGATTCATACCTTCAGCCAGTAGAATGTTTTCCTCTCAGACAGTTCAATCCAATTGTTCCCAATGTAGCGTAACAGTCCCTGAAGCGTTCCTTGTTCTGTCAATATGCTTTCTGTCATTCTCACTCTCATTTCCATTGCTTCTTCTCTCTTGTCCATCAACAGGCCCTCTGTAGCACTCTCTCTGTCACTCTCTTTAGCGCTATTCTCATCTCACCTCCCATTCTGGCCACCATCAGCGGTCATCTTTTCACTCTCGTTCTCTGTGTTTTCCTCTCCTCCCTTTGCCGTGAAATCCTTGAATTACACTCACTTCCCTCGCTCCTTTTGTCCCGCTTCCTCACCCGCACCGTACTCATCCATCTTTCAGTACTTCTTTGACTCACGACACAGGGCAAAACACCAGAAACCTTTGGATTCAAATCTACAGATGTGGGCATGGTTATACAGCTGCTCACATCATCTATTGGTCAGCGTTTCTAAGTGTAAACAGAGAGCATCTCCAAAAGTAATCTTTATAATGGTTTTATATGTAAAAGTTTATGATTTTGAGAGTTTAAGTTTTGGATGGCGTCGAATGGAATATTTCCGTTATGGAAAATATTTTACAACTTCAAAAACGTTCCACAAGTAACTTTATAACCATACTTTCATTACCATTTTTATAAAATAGCATTGTTCAAGTCAGCTTCACAGCCTACCAGAGACCATTTCAGGGTGTGCCAGGAGAAGCAACCGGACAATGACAATGTTTTAACAGCAAAACAAATGTTCGCAATAGCAACAGGACGAGGAAAACAGAATAATCTTTAGTGCAAACGGTCCTATGACATAAACATCTGTGTTCACAGTCTGTCTGTGCTTGTGTGCGTGTTCTTTCATTCTATAATTTTTATGCTTAAAATCCCATTACAGATTTTATGTTTAACAAGGGGAACTATGCATAATTGGGAGTAAGGCGTTTTTACAGTTGTTTTGGTAGCCTGTATATACAACTAAAGAGACACACACGGATGATGTCTTGATATTTTGAAAAAGTTGTTCATTCAGCTCTCATCCAGCCCACCAGTACCTTGGCCAAAGACATTGTTGTGCCCTGCATGCTGTTATAATAGCCTGGCCAGCAGAATATGGCAAGCTCAGCATGAAGTCCATAGGTGTGTTTGTGTGTGTGTGTGTTTGTGTGTGTGTGTGTGTGTGTGTGTGTGTGTGTGTGTGTGTGTGTGTGTGTGTGTGTGTGTGCCCCCCTGTGTAGTAAGCTTTGTTTGAGCCTGGGGTCCCAATGGATCTGATTAATGCTTTATCCACAGTCATCCCTATGGGAGCTCACCAAAACCACCTGCACATTCACACTTACACACAAACACTGACATACAAACACAATAACACACACACACACACACACACACACACACACACACACACACACACACACACACACACACACACACACACACACACACAACAT